>BGPR01024791.1:0-22886 GCA_013235015.1 Araneus ventricosus | reverse complement strand
TATTGTCATCGTTTTCATTTAAATCTGCTGTTTCTTATCTATACTTTTCTTTCTTTTTTAATTTTAATTTTTGTTTAGTATATCTATTATTTGTATCTGTATTATATTATACATAGCTGCATATGCGCCTTTATATATAATACTAAGAATTTTTATTAATGTTTGATTAATTAATTTAATGAATTTTTAAATAATATTGTCATTAAAATTTAGTCAAGTTATACTGTTTGCAACTTGTAATTAAATAGATTAGATTTTTTTGGCACCGTGTTTGTACAGACTATTTTATCCCAGATATATTTTTACTGTAAGTGAAGTAAGTACTTCATTCTGCTTATCGTGAATGATAAAACTGCACACTTTTGAAACATGAAATTAATATAACCCCAACAGTGATTCCCCTTTAAATGAATCAAAGGTCTTCCAGGTTGTTTATGTCGTATATTGTTGGTACATTATTAAGCCAGAGTAATAATTCTTTCTGTGATACTAATAATCATACCTAGACTAAAGTACTTTAGTATTCGTTGAGTGAGCGAAGCGATCCGAACGGAACTGCGCAAGATGTTTGTGGGTTCGCGAGCGAAGCCCCCTAGTTTTCTTTATTTAAATTAGAAAATACATCGTTAAAATATAAACAATCAACGTCGCATGCAATTTTATCGTCTTAAATGGAGGAATCATCAATACTGACTGTTCTGGTCTTACTCCTTTGGAGAACCCGGTTTTACCATGAGTGCAGAGGTTATGAAAAACGTTATAGAACCGCCCAATTAATGGAGTAAATATTTATTGTTTGATATGGTATGAATACTTAGTAAATTTATTACAAGCTGAACTAAATAAAGTTTTTATAACTGTAATGATTTGTAAGTAAGGACAGTTTAAAATCAAACTAATATCAGGGAGTTAATGTCTTAAAACAAATAAACCTTCACAGACGCCGTGAATTTAACAGCAACAACACGCTATTATAACTATTCCTTTTTACTTGACCAGAAGAGTGAAATTCGGTATCTGTGTGCTAGATAGGAAAAAACAATAGCGCCAGAATCAAAGGTACCTGGTTTTAACCCACTCTCCCCTACCCGACAGACAGTCTGTCACAGAACAGATTTGGATACAAATTTAATATAGATTTGCAATTTTAATGTTAAAATAATATATTAAATGTATTTTTCTGGGTCTAAGTTTTTCAATTATCCTAATCATATATATTCTCGACAGATAGTTTCCAAAAAGACGCATTTGGCTCAAAATTTAATCTGCCTCTGCTGTTGCAGATCTGCTATTTTAAAGTTAAGGTCAGGTAGGAGAAACTTGACCCTACTTTTACTTTTTCTTACATTTCTCGAATATTTGAAACGCTGGCATTTTAACAGGATTTGCTTTTAAGAATTAGAAATGTACTTATACTAAACTGATATCGCATTTAATCACAAATAAATATATTCCATGAAATCGCCTAGGGTTAAGTATCCCTAACCTTAGGGGTACATTGCCATCAGCTAGGGATGCTAGACCCGAGAGTTAGGGATATTTGACCGTACATGCAAAGAGTGATTAAATTCTTTTGATTATTTGTATGCACGCGAAATTCAGATATGGGGTTAAAACTACTGAATTAAAAAAAAGCTCTTCATTATCAAATAATATTAATGAAACTGGTATTAAAAATTAAATAATATGGCTACTATAAAATGCAGTTGTCACTAATAAGATCTAATTAACCCTTTGCGGACAGGTCGGCGTATAGAGTGCTCCAGTGGGTTTATATTGATATGAAAAATAAGCTCTCACTTAGACCGGAAGTCAGCCGTGCCTCTATCCTCAAATTAACATTCCCCCTACATGCTCCGATTGTCTCCATCGACATTGAAGGAGTCAGTTTTGTCTGTATAAGTGGGTGAAACACTTTGTGACACGCGCCATACTCCACCTAACTGTCATGAGTCGGCAAAATTTATCCAGAACATTATGCGGCCGTTTAAACAGGTAAGAGCCATCTGAGGATGAATCCAATGCCTCAGACCTCGACGAAGCAGAAGTGACTGAATACAGTGAACACGACAACGATTCGGAGATTGATGTGGAGGACAATACAGATCATGAAGTGGGCAGCGACTAAAATTTGGATGCAAATGGAGCAGCAGAGCAGGAATATTTTTTTGAAAAACAAATCAATAAATCAAAAAAGGTAAAGGGAAAAAGTGTAAATGTACTCACTGAGAAGTATAAATGAAAAAAAAAACTCTATTCGAGCAAGTTCGCGAAAACACCTAAAAAATAATTTATTGAAAAAATTCTTCCATCTAGTAAAAACTGTGAGGATTTTCAAAATGAAATCTCTGCACTTCAAAAAATTATAACTCAAGAAATGATCGACGGAATAGTGAAATATACGAACATGCACATCCAAAATAAAACAGCTTCAGTAGAACCCGAAGAGCGTTCGAAACGAAGCAAAATTAAACGTCAAAAGAAAAAATATTTGCTTTCATCGAAATATTATTTTTACTTGGGCAGAAAAAAATGTCGGAAGTGAACCTCGAAGAAGCCTGAGCAAATGAGGGTGCTGGAATTGAAATTTTACGTGCCTCAATGACTCTGACCAGGTTTAAATTTCTACTGATTTCAATAAGATTTGACGACAAATCGACCCGGCAAACTCGAAAAGAAACTGATAAATTAGCACCTATTAGAAAATTTTTCCGAGTCTTTCTGTAAAAATAAAAGAAATCATTTTTCACCCGGGAATCAACTCACTATCGATGAAAAGGTTAGGCCTTTACGCGGCAGATGTTCTTTTATCCAGTATACCATAAATAAGCCGGCGAAATATGGTTTTAAGATATTTGCCGTAGTCGATGCTCGAGTTTTTTATACGTTGGGCATGTAAATTTATCGTGGTACCCAACCAGCTGGATCATACAAAGTTTCTACCGCCGGCACCAAAGAAAATATCGTTATACACAGGTTTCACTGTAGTATGTAAAAAAATTCTTAATAAAAATTCCCATTGTGAAATTTTTAAAATTTCTAATTATTCATAATTATTGATGACGAAGTGCAGCATACGCCGATGATCGATTACTAGTCGCGTTAAGCTGGACATTTGCGAGCTCTCCGTTCCACACCATTTGGAGCCCGTTGTTCCAATGTCCAATGAGAATTGGCGCGGTATGGTCGAAATGTTTGGATTTTCATCTGGTCGCGTTTGCCATTCGGCGCTTTGGGCCTTAAAACTGGAATGCGATCGTGGGGAAAAGGGAACGAGCCTATCTCACAAAAGCGAAAACAACAAAATGGGGAGGGGGAGTGAAACTCTCTCAGGAAAGCGGAGGGAGGAGTAAGCACAATAGCCCCGGGGGATTGAAGTGACCGGTTGTGTGGTTGGTATGGAGCATCCATGCAAACACATCACCTAAATAGATGGGCTAAAAACTGGAACTGTTTGTGAGACGCGTTCCAAATGGTGAGGAATATGCGTATTTTGCTAAATCAAGGAGTAATAATTATTTTATTGTGGTACAGACACGAAAAATGCCTGATAAAGTAATTTTAATTCTACTCCGAAGGGATTCTACTTAAAACTAATGAATAAGCTTCCATAATTTTTCTTTTAGTTTATTTCTCTCATAAGATACATTCTTATTCTTTAAGTTATTTTGAGAGTAAACGTTTAAAAAGTCCTCGATTTACACCACGAAAGTTAAAAATATGTTTAAATGAATACCTTACCTCGCAT
Organism: Araneus ventricosus; assembly: GCA_013235015.1. NCBI lineage: Eukaryota > Metazoa > Arthropoda > Arachnida > Araneae > Araneidae > Araneus > Araneus ventricosus. The sequence continues at coordinate 19,138 of BGPR01024791.1, read as the reverse complement.
ACGCAAATGTCATAACTGTAATGAAGATACATGCACAGTGAGTGAACTGTAAAAAATGCAATTCTAGAACATTATTATCATTTAAGTATCGGTTTTAAATACGGAAGAGCTAATATACAATTTAATTTGAATGAAAAGGGACCAGGCTAAATTTCTAGTGTTAAAAGCAGTTGAAACAAATGAATGAGAATAAGAAATATATAGAGTTCTATTAATTGATTGCATTTAAGTAGAAATAAGAATGCTTACAAATTGGTCTTTAACCAAGGAAATGCTTTCGTAGCCATCATAAAGGATGGTTTTCTTTTTCAAAGATATAAAGCTAAATATTTCCATGAATTCGGTACAAAATATCGCAATCAGCAGTTTGATCGAAGTCAAAAACACTAATGAAAATTTTTCTTGTTGTTAACAGTACAATGTAATTAAAACAGCATAAAGTATTGTTAAAACAGTGAAATAATAAAGCGTTGTAACATAAAACAGATGAAACGACATAGCTTAGTGAGAAAAATTATTTCCGATGCTTGTCATTGTTGAACCGGCACCTTATGTTGAATGGGATTCAACAGATCTAATGAAAAAAAAATAATGCCTCCCACTTACTTCTTGTATCTTTAATTTATTCATAAATATGTGTGGTGTTTACTATCTAGGAACGGTCTCCAGATTCCCATCAACAAGAAATGTGCACTTATTTGAATAAATTCTGAACTCTATCACTCATATTGCATTTTCACGAATGTACATTCTGAGATTGTGATATGTAATTAACCCTCTGAGTGTTTCACACGTATTTCTACGTTGACCTTGGACTAACCCAAAAGCGTAAAACACGCATTTCAACGTGTGGTCAAAAACACCCCGAAATCGATTTGCACTGAATTCTACGTTCATTGTGAACTGTCTCTAAAGGGTAACACACGCATTTTTCCGAATTTCTTACCCCCATTCTTGGTTTGACATCTTGATTGATTATCTGGGGAGAGCAACGGTCAACACAATGAAGACTGGTAAGGATGTACTTACTGCAAATTAGGGATGTCACAGGGTCTGAGACCCCAGACTGAGACTCGCCTGTGGTTTGGGGAATTTTAATGCTATTTGCAGTGAGGTTATTTTTCAGGAAGAATTGCGGTGTCCGATTTTTTTTTCTTCCGCATTGTGTGTGTCGGAATTTGGAATCGCATTTCCGGATTAGTTCGGTTTAATGTCAGCCTGGTTTGATGCTGTATTATGTTTCAAGTGCTATTCTTTTAATACAATTTATGTGATATAAGATTTTTTTCAATGCATCAATGTTTTAAAGATCCATCTCGAATGGTTATGTAAAATAGATATTGTGGCTTAAGTAAAATAAATTTTGTTCCAATACCGCATTCAAGCATAAAAGAATTGAAAGCCTGGGAGGTTGCTAAGAAAATCTGCTATTTACATATAGTTGAACAGTGTCCTTGAATCAACACATTTTACCCGCATTCAACTAGTTTTATGATATTAATCTAAACTTCTTTCATATTAATAATCTCCCTCTACTCATTTTTCCTTTATAAAAATAGAATTAAATTAAATTTTTGTCAAAAAATAGCTCAAATTTTAAGGTATATGAAAATGATGCATTATTTTTATTGTTTTATCTTTCAGATCAAATCGAAAATTTCAGTTTTACAATAATTATTTCATTATATACATTTGATTTTTATTTAAAAATTAATTTTCAGGTTTAAGTGTAATTTTTTTAGACTAGAACAGATTTTAACTTCATTATTATTAGAACATTTAGAAAAATATCTTTAAATTCATAAAAATTACAATGAAAAAATTCATTCCGAAAGATAATTATCATTTTATTAAATAATTATTAGTCGGAAATTTATTTTTAGGTCACTCTGAACTGAAAAAATAACGTACATGGAAATAAAAATTAAAGAAAGTGGAAGAAAATTTTATTTTTTACATTGTAAAATATTTTCTTTTTGTTAAAGACAGGGGAAAATATAGTTTAGATGAAAACGTTAAGAACAATATAGACTAAATTTAATGTTTGGGTGTGTGATCTTATCAGACTTTTAATAATCATATTATGAGACTGATAATATCTGCAGCTTAACTCTCTTACGTTTATTTGAATAATCAATGAAAATGTTTATTTCTTGCTTAAAATAAAAGAAGACAAAAATATTTCTCAGAAAATATTATACGAATACTGTATTTGCGCATTAGTTCCTTGAAACACAATTTTTTTCCTGATGTGTTATTAAGCATTCTTCTATAAATGATTAAAACTATATAGCTAAATTGAATTGCTTTCGGTAAATGCATGCCAACTGCAAGTTAAATTTTCATTCATGCTCTGAGAAAAGAAATCCACTAATATATGTTAGAAACCTTTGATACATCCAGATCCACTAATAACAACTTTGAAGACTGATCTTTCAGTAATAATAGCAGTCTCTGGCTTTGGATTATTTCAAAATATTACCGTCACATGCCAGATCATGTGTTTTATTACATTATCTTATGTGTGCATGCTGTAATTTGTAAGGTGTAATTTTTTTTATAAAATTATGATTTATCTGCTCCATTTTCTTCATTCTGAACTTTAATAAATAATATTTCAACTGTAAATAAAATATTTATTTTCTATGTGTTTTGACATTTTTTATTTTATTTAACTTATTTAAAGAGTAAAGGGTCAGTTTTAAGCTTGTTAAATTTGCTTTATATTTTCGAAAAGAACGGTGCGATACGAAACGGCCCCCACACTTTTTTGTATTCCTCACCGAGAACGGCCAAAACATCTATGAAGTGTCACTATTTTGTCTTCAATTAACAATTCTTACCAATGATACCATTTTAATAATTTTTTACTGATCTTAAAGAGCACGGGAATTTTGTCAGAAGTAGAAGTAGTTCAGTGAATCAATCATCCTATACCCACAGGCGGATTTTGTCAGTATGGGGACACAGGCGCAAAATTGCTGTGAGGCCCCTCCCCCTACCCAATGTCGAAAATTCATCTTCGGCTTAGTATTACGATATAGATCGAATAGGTTTTGAGGCCCCCTAGATGCACGAGGCGAGCGCCTCTAACACCTGTGCGAAAAATCGCCACTGTATATACCAGTCCTCTGCTACGACCAACCGATTCTCTATCTGTTTATGTCACATGTTTTTCACGTACAGATAGACATAACCATCTGTTAAAAGCACTGTATCGGGGAACATCATTGTATACTGCTGATACTAATCCTATTGAGAGTCTGATATTATCTGCAGCTCAATTGTGTAGAGATTATTTCAATTATCATCGAAAATTTGTATTTCTTCCTAGAACCCAAAACTATTTCTAAGAAAATATTATTTCTTACTTCAGATACTGCATTTATGCATTGGTCCTTGAACCATTACAGTTTTGCTGATTTGCTATTAAGCATTATTCAATATGTGATCAAATCTAAATGCTTAAATTCCAGTGCTTTTGGTAAATCTTATACCAATTCTGAGGTGAATTTTAATAAATGCTATGAGACAAGAATCCACTATTATGTGTTACAAACCTTTGATATATCCGATATTAACAAGCTTAAGGACAGTTCTTCCAAATATAATAGCAGTCTCAGGCATTGAATTATTTCCAAATTCCACCATCACATACTATATAATGTGTTTTATAGCAATATCTTGGATGTGTGTGCGTGTGCTGTAATTTGTAAAGTATAATTTTTTTATATAATTCAGATTTATCTACACGTTTTTATTTTCATTCTGAACTTGAATGGATAATTATAAAACTGTAAACAAGATATTTATTTTCCAAGTAGTATGGTATACATGAATGAGATATATAATTTAATTTTTAAAATTTTGTATAAAGAATAAAGTGTCATTTTTATGCTTATAAAATTCCCTTTATATTTAGTACGAAAAGACCCAAAACTGTTTTTGAATAGCACAAAAGGGAACCTGACTAATTTCGAATATGTGGTAGATTTTCCTCCCTATTCTTTCGATTTTACCAAGTTTGTAAAAAACTATCTGTAGAAAATAATTCAATTTTGTACTTCGTACCAAGGCCCATTTTCGTAAAATTGATTGAAAAAATGTTGATTGCTTTTACCTTCTCGTATACGTAGTATACAAAGAGAAAGTACTGTAATCATTGATTGTAAATTCGAATTTTGATATATCTCCTCGTTTTACACTTCGTGTTTCTGAATACGGTAACTCCTAAACGCAACCCTAATTGTAGATAAGGGTCCAATTTTCGTTTAAATAGGCTCAAAAAACTCTAATTCCCTGTCTAAACTCTAATATACCTTTCTTTTCGATAAAAAAGTTATAAATAAAGAATTAAATTTAATTTTGAAAATTTGGCCGGTACTATAGTATAAAAGTTTCAAATTTTGTTAATCTAGGTGAATTAATTTTCTGTTTATTATAATAAAAGATAATATCTTGCGTGCTAAATAACGGTATATGTATACGTTATTTCTTCTAACATTTAGTCTAAACGTAAACTTTATTTTGAGAATTATTAACTCGTGCTCTTAACAAGCATATAGTACAAGTTTCAGTAAAAAAGGTTTGTAGTATTAGTTAATTTAAAACATTATTCAGGGGATAAGAAGGTTATTTCTAATCCTTCATATGTATTAATTATTACAGGCGGTTTTATAGAATACAGATTATTATGCGACTATCCATATAATAAGTATTTATGTGCATACAAAACGGATTAATCCAGTTAAACACTGTTTATATTTGTGATCGTTTCTCAATTTTCTACCTTTTACGGAGTACTAAATCAAGAAGCAATATGAAAACTTTTATTGCGACATCAAAAATTAGTAAAAAATAATTATATATATATATAATTATTTTTTATTAATTTTTGATGTCTTTTTTAATTATATTTAATTAATTTTTAATATATGTATATTAAAATTTGAATATATGAATATTTGATTAATTTTTGAATATATGTATATATATATATATAATGGCATTGTTTTTAATCCTTAAAATTTAGTAAATTAATTTTAAATTCATAGAATAATATGATGACGAGTAAATAAAGTGAAGTCACGGATATAAAAAAACTACTAATATAAAATACAGCCAATAGCTAAAATACAAACATTAATAAACGGCAAAAAATTTAAATCACAAAGATCTTAAAAATCAGCAACTTTTATGCAGCTTCAATAATGTTCACTTTATTAGATATTCAAAACATGAAAAATAGGTATACGCGCCTAACCGGTGTGTATTTTTGTCATTTGGTGTTGTTGACACGAGCAATGTGCAGAAATTAGATCCCAACTGCCCATCTCGAAGACCTGAAGTGTTAATTTATCACACAACAGGTGGGCTCTCCGAAAGCAATAAGGGCTAGTTTGAATAGGTTCCTAGCTGAATAGAACGGATTCTTGTGGTTAGTCCCTTCGAGGGGGTTGCTGATTGCCCATGGATCAGAGGGGGGAAGAGACTGAATCCGCTGCGCTTTTGGAACATGTTCTGTTCGGAGGAGGGCGCACTTTTAAAACAGATAAGGGGTCTTCGAACAATCGCTTTTCGAATCGCTTTACAAGGGAGACCGAACCACTCAGAGGGTTAAAGAAAAAATCATGCGTTTGAATGGATTTTGAGTTCAAATATAAATATTGTTTGCATTTATTTATAACTTTTAAGAACTGTTCTTTGAAACATAAAACGGAAGCTATCAGATATTAAGTGTTATACGTCAGTATGCGATGTAAAAGTCTCATCTAAAATTCATTTAATTGCTCTCCAAGAATATAAATTTCAATAATATTATGTCTTTAAACAGAAAAACTCTTTAAATAAAGCATGAATATAGATGGTCAAAGAATTTTAATTCTGAGCGAATGAAGAATAATTTAATAAGAATTATAAGTTTAAATATTTAACATAAAAGTTAATTTTCGTAGTGAATCGTTCTACATAGATCGAATACCTAAAATGTTATAAATTTTTCCTCCATCTACAGTTAGCCTATAGCCTATAAGAAATTTAATATATTGCTGATGAAAACTATTTCCTTTAAAATATTGTTTTTTTCTCTGGGCTAGGGGATTATCTAAACAGTTTCTGTAGCTATACTTTCAAGTCTCGTTTAAAATTTCAACTATTTTTTAGTCTGTATTTATAAGAGATTTTAAAATATATTTTTATCTGAGCACCTAAACTCTTACATATTGGGCATTTGATAAATAATTATTTTTGTTATGGTGCTTCCATTTGCTTCTTGCGACGAGATATATTAAAAAATTCAAAATTGCCAACAGATGGCATACTCAGCTACACCGTTTTTCGAATCTAGATTCAGTTTAAAAATTTGATGTCCTAATAAGTAGGGAGAGAAACAAACTTAAATTAAATACTTATACGTAAGTTATAACGGAATATAAGTAAATGCCTGTGGTGTTAAAGAACGTATAAAATATCTAGTAATATAATCACTATTAAAAAAAATCTCAGGCTTAAACAAAAGAAATTGGATGACAAAATGTAAATAACAAACTTCCATATATTGTCATCTATCCTAAGTTCCATAAACAGTCTATAAAATTTAGATACGTAACTTGCGGTACGAACACCTATATGAACAAAACTGGAATAATCTTCTCGAAATATCTCAACATAATCCACATGTTTATTGAAGACGGAAATTTTGATGGATAATTAAAAACAATAATATAGTTATCGAATTCGTGAAAAATTATAAAAATGATGCAATAGAAATCTATGACTTTCAAGATCTCTTCGCAAGCATATCATTATATAAATTACAGGAAGTTTTAATGAATTAGTTCTACGACCTAAAAAATTTACTAATCATCTCAATAACATTCTGGAAAGATCTTGCAAATTACTGTATTTACAATCACTTTATTTTCAACGGGAAAAATGTCTTTCAGCAAATTAAAGTCATTCTACAAGGGACCAGCTATTCTTCTCTACTTACCAATCTTTTTCTGCACTTTTTTGAAAGGACTTTTGTTTAAATTTCAATTCAGAATTCAGATTAATTGATGACCTCCTTGTTTTCAATCATAAAGAATTCAACGCAACTAATAATAATCTCTATCGATATGAACTTAAATTAATCAAAACAAGTAACTATCAAGTTCAAGTAATTTTCGTAGATTCAATTATTGAATGAAAAAAGTACTTTAAAAATAGATATTTATGACAAACGAAACGAGTTTAAAACGAGTCAATAAATATATTTTTTGGAATTCTAACATCTCTTCTAAAATTTACAAAAACACTATCGTAAGAATTAACAACTCATAAGAATTAACAAAACATGTAACGATAAAAATTCAATGAAGAAACAAATTCAGCAGCTTAGAAATAACCTTAATAGTAATAAAATCCCTACCTCCTTTTACGAACCTTTAATTAATGGCTTTAAGATGTAAGTAAATGATTGTGAGCTGCGCTGGCGAAGTTTTAATACTGTGGCAGGGTCTCTCAAGCCAGACGTGTCTAAAGTGATTACCTCGAAAATGCATCTTTCAATCGTTTATTAATAGAATTCAAATTAAAATATTATTTAACACTTGCCGTTTTCTCCTTAATTTTTAAATATCCCCTAATTTTCCAATAAAACCCTTTTGTTATCATTTTCCCTTTTTTATTATTATATCTTTAATTTTTATCGTTTTCTCAATCTACATAGCTTTCATTTTTATTTCCATCGGTATCTTTATCTTAATCGAAACTTTCTCCCAACCTTAGAACTTTGGCGCAAAAGAAAGTAACTTGATATTTCGTAAACATCGCCCCCTACACGACGCGTTCCGTTCAGTTCTTTGTCCTCTCTCCCGTTGGCTGCATCCCTCAGTTTTGAGTACGCAAAATATTTTTTAATATTTGGTATTCATTCGAATTCGAATTCTTGGTCTATCATAATGCTCGGGGTGAAGGCAGTGTTTTTAGCTTTATGCTAACACTATTCGCAGAAAGTATTATGATTTTTCTAATTTTTAGAGGTTCGTATGGATTTCACTTAATAACCCTGATGAGCATCTATAAAATTTTACCGATAACCTACATTCTTTTTTTATCCATTTAAATCTGACATTGGGTGATCTTCCTGAGATTAGTAGATAAAAACTAAGGCTTTTGGGACATCGGGGGAAGCCACCAACTCCCTCCCGCCACCAACGCATCCATCAACCACTTCTTAGATAAGGAATGCATTAGATTTATCGCTCTTTTTAGACTTTGAAAAAAATTTTCAATATCATTTGTCTCACAGATTGAATTAATCATTTCGATCCCTGGAAGATTAGATAACATTTATAAAATGGATGCAAGGTGTACTCCGACCTAGTTTTCGAATGCCATCTGTTGCGAAGATTCATAACTTGCGATTTATAAATTAGAAAAAACGTTTCATTTCACGGGGATTTTAACCCTTACCATAAATATTTCTTCAGCACGGTAGTCCGATTTTTTTTACCACTATGCCCAAAAAATACAAAGAGAATTTGCGACAATAAGGTATATAATCAAATGCACATGTTAAAAAGTTCTATTTATCATTATGCCTTTACTAGAAGAAGTTGCTAGTGGAGTGTGTGCTTATATTTTCGTTGGTTTAATATTTTTAGGGATTTACATTTTTTCCGAAAGTGAAAAATTAAGTGATGATTTTATATTGCGTTTAAACGATTCAGGCAACATTTCAATTACGATCTAGGAATGCGTATTAAAATTATTCTTAAGAAGAATCGTATTTCCTGTTGTAATGAACGAAGCGTATTAGGACCCAAGTAACATTGTAAGTTTTGGTGATGTCGATCGTTTATACCGTGCTGCTCAAGGCCAGGTCCCCAAGAAAATGATTCAGAAGTGATTTCAAGGTGTCAATGCTTGCACACTATACAAACCCGTTCGAAAGAAACTTCCAACGAATAGAGAGATTGTTTATGCGATTGATCAGCAGTAGCAAGCAGATCTAGTTGGTTTAATAAGTATTAAAAAGTATAATAAAGTATATCGATACATTCTAACGTGTATAGATATTATACACGCATGCATCTAAACATGCATGGGTCGTGCCTCTCAAGCGAAACAGAGGAGTAGATATTATCAAAGCATTTAAAGTTATATTTAAAGAACGTCGTTCTCAATATCTACAAACAGATTAAGGAAAAGAATTTGAAAATGAAAAGTTTCAGCAATTTCTGAAAGCAAATAAAGTTAAATTTTTTACAACTTTTAACACTACAAAAGCTTCCGTGATTGAAAGGTTCAATCGAACATTAAAAACAAAAATGCTCAAGTATTTCACGTTTAAAATACACATAATTACATAGATGCTTTGAATCAGTTAGTGTATAGTTATAATCATACTTACCATTCGAGCATTAAGAGAGCCCCTGTTGAAGTGACTTCGGTAAACGAACAAGAGGTGTGGTTGACATTATATGGAAACATGGAGAATGTAGAAAAAAAACCATATGCTTTTAAGGAAGTTGATACCGTGCGCATTTCTAAACCTAAATTGACTTTTGAAAAAGGTTATGAAGCAAACTGGACTGAAGAACTATTCACAGTGAGTGAATGTGTGAAAAGAAATCCTATAGTTTATCGAGTGAAAGATTTACTAGGAGAAGATATATTCTACCCTCAGAGATTTAATATCATAAAATGTTACGGAGTGTGAGAAGGGGACGTGGTAATTTCTAACCATAACTCGCGCAAAAAGACGAGGAAGTGGACTGTGTAACTGGTTTTTATTACTAAACATAAATCTGTGACCAACGCATATTCAATAGCTCAAGCGAGCCTCACACGACCTGCGCTGATCACAGTGAACTTCGCACTGAAAAGTTGCTGAAAACACAAGATATACACACAGAAAAGACCGCTAGAGGGCGTAACAAATGTTATGAGAAGTTAGGCCGGTTAAGGCCGTAACATACCAGGGATCTTGAAACACTGTTTCAAAGCAAATACTAAATTTTATATTTCAAAATCAATTACACAATTAATTACATAAAATTAAAATGTGATAATAATTTTCCCCTGGAATTAAAATATATGCAAATACAGAAATAATTCAAATACTAATAAATCGAAATAAAATAAATGAATAGGAATGCTACTTAAATTAAAAAAATTAATTAATTACTACTTAAAAATTATCAAAAATTCAAATATGCAATTTTAGGAAATGAAGGCTAAATGTTTGGATTAAGATTTATAAAAATTACTACCATTCACATTATAATAAGATATAGCTATCATGCTCATTACTAAAAGAAAGGTAAATTCAAAAATATTCAAAAGGAGTATCGATATTATAAAGATGCATAATACAGCGATTAGGCATTTGCTCAGCCATTTCAAAGAGTTGCTTTTGAAAGAGCCAAACTGTAAGCAAAGACTAATATGAAATTTATAGACTAAAGATAATAATAATAATTAGAAAAGGATAAAAGATAAAGATAATAATAATTTTAAAAAATTAATGATAATTCCTCGTATTCTCAAGTAAATGTTTTTCCAATCATACTTTATAATACCTGTATAAAACATTTCTCTTCTGAGAGGATAACTCTCATTCATATTTTTGAATTTCTGCTGTGTCTGACTTTACGTTTCTATTTCAGTGACAAAATTATATTACTTGGAATTATTTTCAATGGAATCGTGTATTTTAACGCCAGAAAAATTGCCGAATTCGTTTGTCTTTAAAATTTATTTCAGTGACAAAATTATATTGCTCGGAATATTACCGATGCAGTCGTGTATTGGAAAGCCAGAGAAATTGCCGCATTCACCGGTACCATAAAAATCATAGGATGATGATTTATTAGGTGAAAATTCTACCTCAACTGGCTGATTTGATACCTCATGGTTTTAAATTCCATAAGATAATTAATATGAAAACGACCATGATGTCTCACGAGCAAGTACTTTTTTTTTTAATTCTCAGATTATAAAATCGGGAAAAGTCTTTTTTTTACCGAGTATAATAAGATTTTCAACGAACTACTGAGCTGCAACTTCAACATCGATTGTTTGATTCAAAAACCTTCTCAGTAAGATGAAGAAAATTCCTATATTTTGTTTCGACCACAACGGTAAAACATTTTTCAATGACTTGATGAATCGATTGAAAAGTTTAAATCCAGAGGAGTCGAGTCAATCTTGACTGAAACCGCAGAATACTTATCAGATGATTATGTCAAAAGTCGAAATATCGAAAGTGTTTCAGCTTAGCCCAAAAAAACCATTCTAATCTATCGAAGAATAGCTTCCAGGCTCATAGAAAAATTATCAAGTCGATCCAATATTCTTCAACCTGCTTCAGGAAAAGAATATTTTCCAAGCTCATCAACTATGCTTCAACATGGTCATGCAAAAAGATACGAACAAGACACATCCAATGGTGTTTAATCTGATTCTGCGAAATCAATCAGTATCGATAAATAATTTTTCAACCTAATCAAGCAACTGGTTATGGACTAAACCCAGCGAACTACTATTACCCTCATCCATTAGATCATAAAACATAAAGATAATCAAATAAGATAAAATTAAAACAAATTTATAAATAAATTTAAAATTTTTAATGAGCTGAATGTTTAAGTAGCGCGCAATATGCAGCGGCATACAAAAAACAAAGGAAGTCAAACGTTATTCAAAAAAAGTGAAAACCAAGAAAATCTAGTCCATTTGTCAAGGGTTATAGATTAAATTCGAAATGGATTCAAATTAATTGGGAAATTTTTCTGTATAAAGCCTGACTTTCGTCTCATAGACCGAAATTTTCCAACAAAAGACGAGCGAGACAGGTAAAACCAACAAAAGAATTTTTTAAGAAGAACAAACCCCCTAACATGATTGATTTAAAAATCATCAGCCATCGGGCAGGAAATGCCTTCATAGAAATATCAGTTAACCCTTTGAACGGCTCAAAAATTTCAGCTGAATGCTTTGAAAACGTCTCCTGTGTAGCTAAATTGTGAACGCAAATTTGTCGAAAAATAACTCATGGGCTGTTTGAAAACCGGCCAGGGTAAGTTTTCCTTCCCCCGTCCTAATGTTCAGGAGAACAGCAGGGGTTAATCTTCCCCACTGTCCCGTCCGAACAAGAGGGGCAGGGCCATTCAAAGTCATAAATCAGTCTGGTTAGAGTAATTGCTATCTTGTGGCTTTTCAACTAAGAACTCTCCGATTTGAAAACGGTTCCCTTTCAGTCTGAAGCTTTTAGAGAGTGTAGAATTTTTTCATATTCCTATTTTCAAAAAGTATAGAGAAAATTTGTTTCATAAATGATTTCGAGAAATATCACTCATCTAAATGCATTTCGAAAACAATCATTCTTTCTGCTTTCAATCAAAGAATTTTACTACAGTTTCTTTTTCTTTTTTTTTTAGTATTAAACTTTTACTAACAGATTTAGTATATTCCTCTGATTAAAATATATTATAATTTTTTAAAATTTTATTACTTAATAATACGATAATAATACAAATTCTGCATTCAATTAGAGAATGTAAAATGAATTTGTTATTTCCAAAAATTAAATAAAAAGTTTGTATAATTGTCTGTTTCAAGACGATTCGTGTTTTTGATTTCATTTTTAAACTTTTAAAATATTGAGAAAACAGCCTTTTGCCAATGGTAGATAAAACCCCATATATTACATTTGAAAAAAAAATCTTCCGAAATAATCAAGGAATATGCGAAATAAGATTTTTAAACTAAATTTAACACTAAAATAAGAAAATATGTTAAAAATTCCGCGTACATACGCAACTAGTTTTTGATCAAAATTAATATATTCTTTTTTAATGTTTAAATATTTCCAGTATCAGTTTCTTATTTTATTTATAGACTCGGTGCGAATTTCAGTAAAATTAATTCATATACCTGTTGCTACTCGAGACCCAAAACATTTTCGAAAGTCCATTTAGCATTCATAGCAATCGAAACACAAATTTTTATTGATGAAATAATATATGAAGACAAATATTTGTGATTTTCCCCAAATTACAAAATGCTTCAAATCGTTTACAACGTTCATAATTGATTTTGCTTGTTGAGCAAAATACTTACGTGCATTTTTGAAAAAATAGAACGTTTTGTCTGGAGCATATAAAGGTTTTTTTAATCACAAATTTTTTGCTCCGCATATTTTTTGTTTATCCCTTTCAGGAGTGACGGTTTCGCTTCTAAAAAACGATTTTAAGAATTTATTTTCATAGGCAACCTCTCGCTTTTTGGTGATTCAATTTTCCAAACTGGTTTTCTAATGTCCAATAAAATACAGTTAATTTGGGTGGGAATTGCAATTTTCTTTTCTCATGGATTTATACGCGAATAAACTTTTCTTTCTCAAAGAAAAAAGATTTGCCTCCTTTTCAATCAACTTCACAAAAATAAGACTGTGTATCCAGTTAAAGCTTAGTAAAACGTTTTCCTGCTTACTGTTTTTCTCCCAAAATTGCGAAAATAAAAGACATAAGAGGGGAAGTTTGTTAGTTATTTCACTTTATTCAACTTGTTTCATTGTTTAACCACCGCGTGCTTAGAGCCAAAATGTCCGAAACTTCTTTTCTTTTGAAGAGGTTATGTGTCATGTTTCTTAGAACTGATGTCATTTATCTGTTTCAATGGTTTTAGCTATATATCTCCCATTTTGAAAGCAGGTTGCAAAGAATTAAGAATAATCCTCTTTTTTTCACACAAGTGATCAATCAGTGATAGTCGTCTCTCAACGGTGTGCTTTACTGTCGTATGTGTAGTTCCAACAAAGGTCAAGGTACATCAATTTAGGCTCTACAAACAAAGTAAACATCTTAACAATAGAGGGGAACAACAATAGTAGATAGATGGCCCCTTGTGTAGGGTGGCAACATTCCGTCACACTTTGAGTTCAGACAATTTTTCACAAATGAAGGCATTTTTCTATCAATAGATCACATGTTTACCATATGGCTAGAAGAGTGCGCAATCATTAGAGGCTATTTCAGTACCCAATGTTGTTTCTCGTCATAAAAGTACACATTTTTACAAACAGAACACAGAACCTTCATTCTGTGAGGCGTCTTTCTCTAAGGCAGTTGAACTTGTATGAGCAGCTTTCTTAAATCTTATTCTTAGAAATTTCATTCCAAACATACTTAAGTTTTTTTTGTCAAAATTTTCTTTTCGAAAGGTCTAGCAAGCATTGCGCAGGGAACTCGAGTAGACCTTATTAATATTTTCCTATTTGAACAAGTGCTGATTGCATTAGTAAAATGTGAAAAAGCATTTTCTGATTCCTTTTAATATACTAGTGAAATCTACAGTTGAATTGCTCCGACAAAAGTGTTTTAACATTATATTTATCACAAGGCTATTGAACTTGGCATGGATTCCAGTTCAGACTATTCTGACTGCGAGGATTTAATTTCAGCTTCTGAAGATGATTATTCTTCATCGGAGAGTGAATCTGACGATGATACTTTAAATTCAGCTCGTAATTGGTGTCCTATCGACATACATGCATCTACACCTGCTCCTCCAAATTTTCAATTTACGTCAACTCATGGAATCAATCCCTCGACAAAAATTTTTGCTTGGAAACACAGATGATCCAATGATGTTTTTTAGCATATTTTTTGATGAGAAAATTATGAGTTTCATCGTGGAGGAAACAAATAGATATGCGGAAGATTTTTTCAACAAGTCCGATCTGACACCATCATCAAGAGCATTAAATTGGAAAAATACGGGCATCAAAGAACTAAATTTATTCCTTGGTTTACTTTTACTTCAAGGAATGGTGTCAAAATCTGTAGAAGCATGGTACTGGAGTAAAAGACCGATTTTAAGCACTCCCTTTTTTGGGCAAATTATGAGTGAGAAAAGATATGGCTTGTTAATGAAATTTCTGCATTTTGAGAATTCGGATAAATTTGATAAAAAAAACGCATCCAAATCCAAAGTTAAGAAAAATTTTTGATATTCATGAAATGCTGGTTCAGAAATTTAAATCCGCTTATACACCTAACCAATCCGTGGCAATAGACGAATCTTTAGTTGCTTTAAAAGGCTTGCTTGGATGGAAACAATATATTCCGACGAAAAGGGCAAGATTTGGATTAAAATTCTTCCAACTTTGTGAATCGGAGAGCGGTTATATTT
Organism: Araneus ventricosus; assembly: GCA_013235015.1. Lineage (NCBI taxonomy): Eukaryota > Metazoa > Arthropoda > Arachnida > Araneae > Araneidae > Araneus > Araneus ventricosus. The sequence continues at coordinate 3,955 of BGPR01024791.1, read as the reverse complement.
GGAACTCCATAATATATACTGGTAAAGGAACGATTTTCATGGAAGAATACGAATATTACGGATTATCCACGAAATGTGTATTGACTCTAATCCATGAACTTAAAAATAATGGATATTTGCTAACAACAGACAATTTTTACACTTCTCCAGAAGTGGCTGAAATTCTTCTTAAATATAAGACAGATGTCATAGGAACTGTTAGAGGAAACAGAAAGGGGCTGCCTGCGGAATTTAAGACACTGAAATTGAAAAAGGGAGAAATAAAAGCGTTTCAAAAGGGTAAAATTATGGTTCTTCAGTGGAGAGATAAGAAAACTTTAACAATGCTAAGTACCATTCATAATGCTGAATTAGTTAGTGTTGAATCAAGAAAATCAACAACCAAACAAAAGCCTAAGGTAGTAGTAGATTATAATAGATCAGTGGGAGGAGTTGATAAGTCTGATCAGTGCTTATCATACTATCCTTCAACCAGAAGCAGACAAAGAAAATACTACAAAAAATATTTCGACATTTACTTGACCAGGCTGTATGGAATGCTTTTGTGCTCTATAAGAAAAATGGAGAAGATCTAAAGCATGTAGCTTTTAGAATGAAATTGATCGAAAGATTATGTGAAGAAGGAAGAGGATTACCCTCAAGTAAAGTCCCAAAGAGTATCGAAAACGTAGCGAGATTGACGGGAAGACATTTTCCATCTTTAGTTACTTCGACAGGAAACAAAAAGTACTCTGCCAGAAAATGCGCCGTGTGCTGCTCAAAAACAAATGGAAATGGAAAAAGGGTACGAAGGGAAATACGGTTTGAATGTGAAGTTTGCAATGTTGGCTTATGCGCTGCTCCATGTTTTCAGATCTACCATACACAATCTGTTTTTTAAATTATCCTATTGCCTTACATGTAACATTTTACATTATATTTCAGTGGTTGAATGCTCAAAAAGTTTTGCACAGTGTCACATTTATATTTTAAATATTGAATTTATGCATTTTTATAAATTTCCACTCATAAGTTTGCTATATTTTGAGCACAAACATCAAGTCCTTATTTATAAAATTTTAAGTTTTTGTAGGTTTTTTTCATGCTAATATTTTCATCTTCAAGATTTCTGTAATGAAAGAAAATAACTGCTATAAATAGTTCTATTTATTTTTTTCAGTTTTCAAAGAATGCGCGCAAACTGTTAAAGCTAAACTACTGTGTTAACTAAATATTAATTACTTTTAATAACCGTTGATTTTTTGTAAAGGATTTTTAGTAAAAAATAAACAACAATTCTATGCAATGTTGTATGTGTTATATTTATTATTTCAGAAATTGCATTATGTTTAGAAATTCTTCCAGAATGCATTTAATTATATTTAAATTCTTTACTATTTTTAAACAGCGATATCATTTGTATATATACAAAACTGCGTTACCTGCTAGGTAGTAACTTTCATGCATGAAGGTGGATTTGGAAAAAATATATATAAGAAAATGTTTTTTTCGCTCGGATCCGAGGAAAAAGACAAAAAAAGAATTAAATTAAAATATGAGAAAAGCGTTAAAGAACGCTTGTAATAAAATGCAATAAAAAGGGGAAAACATATTTAACAGCGAAAATATCTTATAAAAGTAAATTTCTATCATCAAAATGCGCTTAAATGAGCAAATATATAAAAGTAAAAAAAATAATAATAACGGTCAAAAACGCTTTTACTAAAATTCACTCTAAAAATTTAAAAAATGAATTAAAAAATTCTATCCAGAGGTTTTCAAATTTACTTTTGGCTAAATAATAAAAACGAAATTCTATATGAATGGGCACCAATTAAATTTACCTTTATAAAGAAACTAGCTATAATGCCGAGCGTTGCTCTGGATTAAAGTACTTTTAAGTGTAATGATTTTAATGCAAAAACTATTTTTTTTAATATAAAATTAAAATACACAAAATTCTTTCATCGTCTGAAACGTTTTTACTTGTTCATTTTCAAGTTTTGTTCATTAATATTAAAGTATAAGAAAGGGTTTGACGAATTTTTTGGACAATTAATTAAATGGTTAATTTTTAACTTTTAAAAAGTATTAAAATAAACCAGATCAATAGTTGTTCCTGATATAAATTATGAATCTTCTGCTTTAAACTTTTGCTTAGTGTTCTTCCAGAATTCTGTGAATGTGTGTACTCGCAATAGCTCTTCGCTTGTATTCTTGTTCTTCAACAATAAAAAAGTATTTTTACAAATCGTAAATTTTATACATAATGTAATTTTTTTAAAAAAATTTGAAATAAGAGCAACAAATTGAATGGAAATGAATTTTGTGTCACTGCAAATATTGTTTTTAGAACTTTATTATGGACAAGTTTTAGGATTTGCTTACTTACAGTAAAAACCTTGACTTTATCTGCCTTTGAAGATCCGTTGACTTAGCATTACACCGAAAATACGTATTACAGGCACGTAAACAAACCAGAAAATTCGTCCATTCTATGAAGATAGTCATTGTGAGATATTTTCGAAAGATAACGCGGAAAAACGCAAAATCTTGCTTAATTTTTAATTAACTAAAGTTTTAATTAACTTTTGTTCTTTGAAAAGTTGACTATGATATTCCACTTCTTATATTAAATATTTACAAAAATGAACAGATATAAAGTAAGATTAGTTCAAAGTCCCACCATTGCCTAGCAACGAAGTATCTATAAATTTGCTTCATTTCAGAATCATTTACATGCAATCAAGTTATTAAATTTAAAAAATAATAAGGGTCGGGGGAAAAATTACACACCTAGAATTAGTTTCATTGAAAAGGTAAAACTTTGTAGTTTAAGATGGTATAAAATAATTTTTGGAAGATAAATTGCCCCGAAGTTACTACGAAAAAACGATTTCGGTTAATTTCAAATTAACTGACTGTTTAATTAACTTTTGGACATCGAAATTTTGACAATAATGTTCCTCTTGTTTTAAATGATAAGTTTGCAAAATTTGGCTCTAATAGGTACAGTGGCTTAGAAGATACACATATCTACATAAATACCCATAATTAGTTTTATTTATATTAAGATACTAGCTGATATGCCCAGCGTTGCTCGGGATTAAAATACTTTCATGTCTAATATTTTAAGGTGAAAAATACTTTTATATAAAATACTGTAATGCACAAAATTCTTTTATCGTCTTAAAAGTTTTTTAATTGAAATGAGAATATCAATTGGACCGTACGATTTTTAAAATTTGCCGATAGCTAATTTTCACCATAGGTAAGGTTTAAAATAAAGGTTTTAATAAACGTTTTGGGACAAAAAGAGAAAATTTTTCATAATTATAAAGCACAAAAATAAATTAAATAAATAGTTGTTCCTGATAAAAAAAAAATTTAATCAACTCTGTGAATTGCCTTCTTTAAAACTTTTCTTTAAGTGTTCTTCTAGAATTCTGTTAATACATTCTGGCAACAGTTCTTCGTATGTATTCTTGTTATTTAACATTAAAAACCAGGCAAATCCTTTGCAGCTGCAACTAGAAATGATAACAAAATTTTAAATAATCCCACTTTACCAGGCGCCCGCGTCGCCCCCACCCCGTCAGGCGAAAACGTAAACAAACCCCACACTACCCTCACACCGTCAGGTGAAAGAATAATCAATCACCCCCCCAACTGTTAGTCAAAAGCTCCCCCCACCTGCTAGTGTTACCTTCCCTTCCCTCGAAATGGGAGGATTGCATGAAATCATGCAATCTCGCATTGAATCTCGATGCATGAAGTCTCGCGGATGAAATAAATAAACTCTTTCAGGAAATTCAAAATATCCCTGAGCTCATTAGACGAATCCTGGCAGCGGATAGCCCCCTGGGAGAAGCTTATGATTCTTGCCAAGGCGCTTCGGCCCAACACTGTAACACTGGACTAAGTGAACACCATAAAAGATCACGACCTGCCAACCTTCAAAGCTTATTATAAAAGT
>BGPR01024790.1:0-22887 GCA_013235015.1 Araneus ventricosus | reverse complement strand
TGAATTATAGTTTAGTGCAATTACTGTTCCCACAGAAACTTTAATATGGTTCACCCGCAATTCCTAACCCAACCTCAGAACTACATAGTCATGAACAGAAATGAGCTAATATTGTTACGTCTCGGACTGAACTCATGCTCTCGCCGTGTGGCACTGCTGATCATTTTATCCACTTGTGTGCGGGTGAAATGCTTCGCTTAACGAATAATCTCAAGATTAAATCATGCCAATTAAGATAGGTTACAAAATAACTCGGTCCTTCGCCGTAACAACTGAACTCTTGTAGCATAATGGGGACTCAATTACTCTATAAATAAATAAGCCATTAAAAGTACAAGTATATAGCCGAAATTTTTTTAAACTGTATATAGAGGAATGAAATTTTAAAAATGATAAACGTTCTTTTGCAAAGATTTAACAGCTATACACTAGTTTGATATAAACATTGTCTTGAAAGTTCTTCTCCTTAAATTTCTATAGATGTGCTTACTCAATAAACACAACTTACTGCGAAAGCTAGAGGTAAAATTCAGACAAGCGCTATCACGAAAACTGATAGAAATACAAGAACCTAGGGTACAAAGTGATAGAGCATCATCTGTTTTGATGAAAAGGCACCATCCTACTAATTAAAATTAAGAATGGAAAGTCTAGCGGAATTTTAATCTTGATTGCTTAGTTGTGACGTCATAAAACACTTTATATCTCAGAAGGCCACGTTAGAAAATTCTGAGCGAATTCGGTGCTGCAAGATGTGACTCATAGTGCCACCTACCTCTATTCCTTAGAATTCTGTAAACGTTCCTTTCAGACCTAATATATGCAGATGAGGCATGCCTTTGTGTAATGAAATGTACATGCACTAATTCAGAATACCTATTACTATGTGATAAAAAATTCTAAATGTGCTGCCGAAGTTCGACATCAGGTGATACATTAATGTTGGAACTGCTGAATTGTTGATAATTGAATCGAATAATGTTTAACTGCGGTGCACAGCTTATGGCCGATATATTTTATTTTTTAACAATTATTTTTGTTCCTTTTCAGTGGTAAATATAAACAAAGTTAATGAGAAACAAATTTGTTCATTGCCGTTCAGAAATGCCAGCCAAGCAACTGCCCTTTATGTATTCTAATCTAGACATAATGTAATCAAGGCTTTTTTTATATCTCTTACAAATCCAATATGAATAAATGTGAAAGTGTGTCTGTCTGTCTCTGTCTGTTTACGTACAACCACCAAACCGATTTGATGAAAATTGTCTTGTAGCTTGAAACCTAGGAACGGACATAGGGTAGTGAAATCACGTTAAATTAATTATTTTATTAAAGACAAAAAATTAAATAATTCAGAAAGCCCATTGAAACGATTCATCGATGAAGATTTTTTTTTCAATCAACTGTCACTTGATCCTTGAGGAATGCGAAAACATGTGGAATAAATTATTTTAAAATCAACTATCACGTGATTCTTTTTCCGCTTCTTGAACAAAGTGTCCGATAAAAAAATTGTTTTACACATCTTAAAAAATCAAATATTTACCTTTTCAATGAATTACCAATTTATTTTCTTCAATTTTATTCATTTTTCAAGCTTAATTTTTAATTGCTTGCAGACGATTTTCCAATAAATTATTGCTACCCATTGCTAAGGAATCGGTTAGACTTTGAACTAATTTACCTTAATTTCTGAAAATTTGCTTATGTTTATAAATATCTATAAAATAAGGCAGAAAATACATGTATCTGTTTGTCTGTCGGTCGGTCACAAAAACTCCTCCTAAATGGTGAACTGTAGCTACATGAAAATTACAAACGACATTCATTCTAGAGCATATTTCTAGGTCATTGGTGCTGTTTTCAACTTTCAGAGTCAATTAGTTCTTAGATATTTAATTAAATAACGATTAGCCGCTTTTAAGCCTAATGCGTAGATGTTTTGCCAATAACTTCTGAAATATTTATTACACAACAATTATTTTGCCATTTTAAAGACCAAAACATGATCTTTTTAACGCTATTAATGTCATTGGAATGTTTCTTTATTTGTTATTAAAGTTTAAAAATATATTTGTAACATGTATCTAACAATACTTTTATTCTTTTAGAAATAAATTGAAACCAAATTAATATTTCGCGCGGGGCTTTTTGCCAGTGTTAAAGTTAATATAAGAAAATATTATTTTCTTTGAACATAAATAACAAAGGAGACTTTACACTTCCGGTTTCCTGTGGTGGTAGCATTTAGTTTTTAATTGCATTACACAGTGATCCAAATGAGTTAGTGAATTATTCTCTCGATGTTTTTTTTTTCACAGTGAGATTTACAGAATATCCATCTGTAGATACGGTAATGGCATTAACAAAGAACATCATATTCTGTAGAGGTCTTCAACATTTTTAGTATTGTCAGGGCCTTCCGACAAGCCGAGATTGAAAGTCGGTGCCAGTACTACTAATACGCTAACCTCGATATACCGAGACTCCACAATGGCACACGGTTACAAATTACACACCTAGGTCTAAACGTCATGAAAGCTACTGTTACTATATATAGGAGAAGAGAGAGTGTTTAATTCCACCTTCCGATAATACCGAGAAGTTTATCATCTCAGTTCAAAAGGTAACAAATCCCTTTAAAATTCACTTGCCAGGTTCAGGCCGTGAACTGCGAAAGTGGAAGGTCGTACATTTGGGAAAACCATATTTTTCGCATAGGCACCCTATATGTGGTTTGTTCACGTGTCCAGCCCACACAACCTCTACATCCGTGCAAATAACTTAGGTGTACAAAAAGTATATAAGCATAGATAAAAAATTTACATAACTATATCAGCCATGTACAGTTCACTCCTGTCACCGTCCAATAAGTATTATCAACCTTCAGAACTTTACTTTCCGCATTCAAAATGCAACAAAACATTTTACATTCGTGAATTAAAAGAATCAATTCAAATATCCGCATTAAGTCGCGGGTAACAGCTGTTTTTGAAATAAAAACACTAACTAAATTCGCCGCTAGAAATCAGCTGTAATTGTTATCTGCGCGTAGAGCACTTGACTATAACCTAGACATCACTTTTATGTCTCTAGCCGAAAGATATTAAGAAGAAGAGTCATTGAGATATATTCTGCAATAATAAATATCGCACATAATCTGAAAATGATGAATTCAATAAGTTAAATCACCACTGAACTTTGAATGATAGATCAGGGATTCAGTGAAGCTCAAAGGCTGTAATCCCAAATCCACTACTTCTGCTTTCTAGAACGATTTAACATACTGATTCTAAACGCATAGCTCTTAAAGGGAAACACGAGAGTGTGTCTTTTAGAGATGTAAATGCATTGCTATAAACTTAATATTTTTCTTTGCATTCTGTAGATTTCAGACTTCTTTGCACAGGATATTTGTTTCACTTTAGAGATGAGTTGAATTGCTTCATTTTAGAAACTGATCCATCAGCTTTGAAAACAGGTATATGCAGCATCAAGAAAAACACATGCAGTTTTCATTCTAAAAAACAAGTGCTTAACTACACTTTGAGAAGTGCAACTCTCATGCAAATGAGTCACATCTTCCTCCCATAGTTGTTGGGGCCCTGAGAGCAATAAATAGCGAGTTCTCATGCCTAGTATTTCTAAAATTGGAAATCGACTGTTGGTAAATAAAAATTATTTGCCTCTTTTGTTTGTTTAGTTTAGAATTAGGAGCAGGAAGAGTTAAAGTTTAAGCAATTTTTTTCATGTATCACCCTTTAACACATAAGTTGAATGCTTTTTTATCTGTCACAAGTGTGTGATTCACTGCAATACAAAACATTTATGTATGAAGATTCACTGCGGATGTCTGTCTGAAGATATTCAAAATTACGAAACTTATCTCAATAACGACCCTGAAAATAATAATATAAACCAGGATAGTTATATACTGATTTTTCTATTTGAAAATATCCATAAAAATAAATACTGACAGCTTCTCGAAATATTTCTCGAAGAGGATATACAAATTTTATTTTATCCGTACATGATGTATATCGCTAAATTAAGTTACATTAACGATTGCTGTTACTTACTTTAATTACTGCTTGTTATTCTTAATGATTTCCTTTTAATGGCCTGGTCTCATATATTGCCACCCAAAGCATGTAAAGGTTATTTTTAGATTCCATTTTATCTAATTTATTATCGAGGATTATCTTTAAATTCACACTTTATCTAATTTACTAGAGGTAGGACATCGTATACATAAATTAACGAAAACTAGCTCTACATACTTTTTTCTATTTTACCTCTATATTATTATTCTCTTTCACTAATCGTCATGCTATAAATTTTTATTTGTTAAACTAAGTTAATGCCTTTAGTGATATTCTACAAAAACCTGCAATTACGCTTAGTAATTCAGGATAGATTCGTCTAGATCGTATAGTTAGGCGAAAATAAGTAGCCCGACAAACCCAGGAATAGAAAACACGAACAAATGCAGAAACTTAAAAAGGCAATTATGAAATTCTAAGCACTTATCTCACTACCGCCAACCTTCAGAGAAGAAATCTGTTGGAAAAAATAAAGCTGAATATTCAAACTTATCTGAAGTACGAGACTTCTTTACCTGTCACCCCACAACGCCATGTTCATTTTGGCAAGGATTTTTTCCCACTAGACATAATGTTAAATTAACCTCTGAAGTGATGGTCACTGAAACTTCTGACTGGCCGGGATGGTCGCCTGTTCAACTTCAACGAGACTGCGTAATTCCCAGTGAGCTTGACCATTTTATCTCAGATAAAAGCAAGGAAAGAAAAAACAAAAAATTCCAAAACGCCTCCAAAACACCACCACAAATCAGATCAGAATTAATATTCTCTCTAAGAGAGATAATAGTGAATTTCGGCTTGTACTGGGATCTGTCACTGTGCCTTTCGAGTGATTTTATCTCTGACAAAGAACTGTTCATATGGATTGCAACACAATCAGTCACAAGTTGATTTTCAGCCCGACAGACATAAAGGAACATAGTTCATGTCATCCCTCGAAAAGCTTCCTCCCTATATGATTGGAAATTGGAGACTGAATATATATTTAAATTCGAAAATGGTATTCAATGGGCAAATAAATAAGTTCTACCTTTTATAAAATAGTTTCGAAATATTTGGCCTTTACACATGGAACTATATAGTGAAAATGTCTTAATTCTTGTCCAATATACTTTATGCTGCCCTAGAAATAATGCAACAGTTGCGAAGTGTTTTTATTCTATGTAATAAGTTTTGGACCTGCTAAAATAAGATTGAATGTTGATATGCTATCTGCAGCACTTGCAGTAAAATTCAATATGAAGAATATGTTCTTTTGGTAGCTATGTTTCCAGTATATTTGTAAGAAGGTATAATATCAGAAAAATAATATATTCAAAGGAAAGAATGCTCATGTCTTCAGCATCATCTAACCTCGCAAAGACGATATGGACAGAATGAGGCATGCTTTTCGTGTATAGACGTCCACCACCGGCCGAAAGAACATTTACAAAATGTATAATACATTCTCTACACGATATGACGAAACCAAATTCAAAACATGCCGTATCATTGATAACGACATTATCAACTGGAGAATTAGCCATGGAAAGAATGTTTTCTGAACCTTGTCGAATGCTTTGTTCGAAATAAATGTTCTTTTTAATTTTTGAAACATATTTGCTAACTCGAATTCCACACAACATTAAAAGTTGTTACTTCTATCACAAAATATATTGTAATACTTCAATTACAGACAGTAAAAATGGAATTTAATTTTAAAAATTGAAATATTTATATAAAACATTCAAAGAACGATTTTTAAGAAACAAACCCCTTCAGAAGAGCGTGGGCAAGCCCACTAATGTTATAAATATAGAAAAATGATTTTTCTACTTTGGAATAAGTTAGTTTCCGACTTTTCGGTATATTTTGCATGGATATCTGCTTTATAAAAGTCATTTGAATATTTCGTTATACCATTTTTGTCAACGCATATTTCTCAAACCATATTTTATTCATTTGGAATGAGATTTCAAAAAAATTCTAAATGCATTTCATTAATCTTTCATATTTAAAAAAATAGAAAAAGACAAAACATTTTGAATGAGCAAAAGAGATAAATTTGCAGTACATCGATTTCGAGAAAAAAATTTAATTAAATATTTTGCTTTGCATGTATTTAAATGGAAGACTTGTTTAAATCGCAAAGAATATTATATAGTGAATTTCCCTAATTGGCTCAAAATGTATAAACAATAATCTTCCAAGATAGGATTTCTTTATATTCCAAAATTTCTAAAGAGTTAAGGTTTGTTTTTATCAGAATTATTAACATTTTCCTTTAATCCTGTTTACACATGGACAACTGCTGGATTAATCGGAGACCACGTGACCCCAATAAAAACTTCTCACCAGTCTACAGTCCGAAGGGAACACGCATTCCTTTGGCGCAATCGCTAGCCGAAAATGTTGATGAAACAGGATTCTGTTTATTGTGTGATTCAGTTCTCAACGACTGACTAATTGGACTGAAATTTACAATTTAGCAGTATACATTACAGTGGCTTTTCAATCCTCCTACTGCCTCCTGGTGGGGTGGTTTCTGGGAGAAGATTAGTTGGTGTAATGAAGCAGATCCTAAGAAGAGTTCTCGGAAAAGTCTTTTTATCTTAGGAAGAAATGGTCACTGTCTTATGTGATACAGAGTTTGTTATAAACTATAGACCGCTTAGACATGCGTCAGAAAGGGTTTCTGAACTAATACCGTTTTCGTCATTCCAGTCTTCTGTTCCTCGTTAATGAAATAAAAAGATACAATGGGAAATTCTTCAAGGACTCTAACTCTTCAAATCATTTTAGAAATTCAAGTTTTATATTGTCATCAACTTCTCTATCCCACTTGATATTGTCTCTCCATATCCTTTGTAACATTAGCTTGGGCATTAACTCTATCGATACGGGACCGTTCCATACGTCCCTTTAAGCAAAAGACGATATCTGTCCGAAACGTCCAAATATCACTCTTAAATTTGCATCCCCTTTCGTTAAGATTGATTGATGTCACACCCGCGGCGCGTGCTTTCTTCATTAGAGTGACTGGCAAAGATGTGTTTGGGAAAGAGGGAGTTTCCTTTCAATTCGGACAAATAAAGCGAAAATTATGTTCTATATTTTTAGTTACGTGGCAAAAATTAGAAATCTTATTTTACCTTCCTTGTAAAATTTTAACATGTTGAACCTCATCGTTTTTGACCTGGACCCTTCATTTAACTCCAATGAATTATCAAAATGTGAAAAAGTTCAAATACGCGAAACTAAAAGATTTAAGATTGGATTACTAATATAATAGCCCAGATATGTTTTTCACCAACAATAAAACTCGCGCCATAGCACTGCGAGATGTTAAACAGCATTATTTAATTGTTAGATATCCTAAATTTCAGTAATTTTAAATTTAAAAGAGTAATTGTCGTTCTATTTTCAAATTTAATAACTCTTAAAAAGTGAAATAAAAAATTTTATAGATTGATATAAAACTTATCTCGCTATGATCAATAGTTCCCGAGAAATTGTAAATTATATTAATTATATATTTCAAATTAATTTCCGTTTTTTTTTATGGAAAGTAGGAAATCACGTCAGTGCTATATCATGCGCGTGATATAGTTTGGACGCCACGATGCATCTGATTATTTATTGCAATCGTGCTGATATTATTTGATAGTATTGTTTGGCAACGTTCGACAAACAGAGAAGTGCTTTGTTTCGATTAGAATTTCGAAAAAAATTCCTTTGAAATTTATTTTAACTTTTGACTTAGGTCTGACAAGCTGAGAATTTCATGGTTATTGAATTATAATAAAATTGTTAAACATCGAAAAATACTTCTAATGGAATGTTGTTTACCAAGAGGTTTTTTGAGTAAAGAATTTTGTAAATAATATGTAAATAAAAAAAATATTACCTGTCATAAAAAAATGTTTATTTTATTTGTTTTCAATCAATGTTATACAATTTTCTCGCATATATATATATATATATATATATATATATATATGAGCGAGCTTCCTTCCTGGACGAGTTGGCTCAAGCATATGATATTTTTTTCAATTTTTGGTTTTTTCTGTTTTGTCTATTTACATTTTGTCCTTTTTTTACTGTTTTTGAGTTTTTATTTTTGTGTATATATATTTTTTGATATATATATATATACATATACATAAACAATGAAAACAAACATAGCAGAAATGTAAAAGCAACATATATAAAATAAACATTCATAAAACAAAATGTCAAGAAAAAAAATCTGCGGTAAGAAAAAGACGAAAGTGGAATATATATATAAAATGGGAAGATAAAATAATATAGAAAAATATAACACAAACGCAACGAATGCGCAAAAATGCTGCAATTCGAGAAGATTCAAGAAGATATACATATATATATATATATATATATATATTTAAACACATAAAATTTGACGGGAAATCTCTCGATATCAAGTCAAGACTCTAGTCAAAATCGTCAAGAGGCAATTTGCACCCGTAATGCCATGACGGGTGATTTTGTAGTTTTTTAATAATGATATGAAGCCGCTTGACTGCAATTAAGGAAGAAAACAAGAAAAATGATGTCGAGGGAGAAGAAAACGTGAAACTAATGGAAGAAATGAAGATGATAATTCTGCCTCTTTCTAAAAAGAAACGGAGGCTGGTTAGACACAGGAAGTAACTAATCTTGGTCAATCTTCGGTCCCAGAATGAAGTCCCATTATTTGTACCTCTGCAGTATTTAAAGTGTTGATTGTGGTCAAATTTATATGAAAGGTTTGAGGCCCACCAATTTTGCTAGATAAAATTTGTTTCTGTGGTGAATGAAAAGTTTCCAATATTCGAGAGTCTATTAAAAGCAATATTTCGGGATCCTATCTTTGAAGTAGAAAGTGGGAAAGAAGTATTCGTTTTTAGGTACTGAAAATGTTAAAGAAAAGTTAGTAGAATAGTGGATTGAACGCTCTATTTCAAGTGGAAAGTCTACTATCTACTACGAAATTGAATTATTTAATTTTTTTAGCTTCTTTGTGTGCATTTTACGTCTCACTATGGGCGTGATGTACCGGAGGATAGGAGTTTTAGATGCCACGGTTGCCAGTTTCAAGAGGAGCCATGGAGTCGAAACATTACTAATATTTTGTCATTTTTTAAAGCAAAATATGGGGAAAATAAAAATAATACCTTATTTCGGGTGCCATTTACTCTTCTAAGCCATTGATGTTGAATAGGGTAAAAAAATTCATATTTTCCGGATGAGACTTACCCTCTCCAAGCCACTGATCACAAGGGGGGGGGGCGAAAAAATCTTATTAAGACCCGAACCTTACTTGCCCTTTCTACTCACAGACTCTCACATATTTTCTGCTTGTGAGACATAAAATTGAGTCATTTCCGTTTCCATAAAAATTAATTCCTAACTTTTCCCGACAAAGTTTGAGTTAGAATGATTCTTAATTACCTCATATTCGTCTTTGAAATTTTGATGAATCTCCTCGCTTTAAACCTCACTGAATCAGAAAAATAGCATTCCTATCTGTCTGTGAATAAAGCGTTTGAACCACAGATTCACGTCCCTCAGGTACCGAGAGTTCTTTGAAACGACTCGGTGCTACAAGTGCCAGAGATTCGACCATTTAAGTATGCAGTGTCCGGACATTGCAGGGCCGGACTACTGCACGAAGTGCACCGGTAGACATCTGCCGAAGGACTGTAATGTCAAACGTCCTATGCGCAGGAACTGGGTAGAGTATAACTCCAAAACTGGTGCACCGACTCCCACCGGTCACACAGTTCGAGATCAGACATGTGGCACGTACCTCCGGGTGCGCGACCACCTTGTGCGTATGACCCAGTATGGACCAGGCACAACATAGGGTAGCTTTCGGCTGGAGGTTCCTTCAAGCAAACTTGGGTCGCTCGAGGCCTGCTACTGGGGAAATCCCAACGTTCCGGACCGGTCCGCACGACATCATCTTGTTGCAAGAGCCATACACCGTCGATGGTTCTTTCGCCGGAACAAAGTTGGGCTGGAGAGCGGTCCATGCACAGGGTGAATAAGACAGCCATCCTTGTGAGCAACCCTGCTCTGGATGTGATAGAGTTGGTTAAGACGGTACACATCGTTGGGGTCCAGATCTCTGATCGCACTCTCAGCGTGGCGGTGTTCTCGATCTACTTCCCGCCCAGTAATGACAAAACAGAGCTCGTCGCACAGTTATCAGCGACATTGGAAGGTCTAAGGAGCTCTTGTATTCTTATAGGAGGTGACATAAATATGCGTCACCCGCTTTGGGGTCCAGAGGTTAGCCATCACAGAAGCAGCGATGAGCGCTTGCCCTTCGTTGACTTTGTTATTCAGCATAGATTAAACATCTGGAATGATCCAAACTCGGACCCCACTTTTCACACTACTAGGTCGCAGTCGTGGATTGATGTCACCGCTGCGTCTGCAGCTCTCGACTTTGCGGCTCATACATGGCATGTAACAACTCGTACTCTGAATGAACACAATTACTTAGAGTACAACTTAGGAGAACTGGACGTCTCGGAACGGGTTCCAAGGTTTGACCTTAACCGTTTCAGATTGAACAAAGTAGCGTTAAAATTCGCAAGTATTTAAACAACGTTACTAGACCAATTACATCGGTCTGTGAGTCCAGAAGACTTGGATAGGTTCGTGCTTGCATTGACGGCCACCATTCAAGAGGTGTGCGCGACCTATCTCAAGCATACGAAGCCAAGATCCAAAACGGTGCCATGGTGGGATGCGGAGCTTGAGATGCTAGGAAATAAAACCTGTGCGTTGAAGAGGCGATTCCATCGCTTACTGGATCCTGCAGTGAAAGCGGTTAAGAAGGCCGAGTACAAAATGTGCCGAGCCAAGTTCCGCCGGACGCTCTCTATTAAGCGGGATAAGAGTTGGTCCGAGTTCTGCAGGGAGGTCTCCAGCTTGAATGAATTTGCGCTTCCCTAACGCGCTAAGATTTGCGCGAATAAGGTCAGCCGTCCCCTTGTGATCGGGAGTATTCAGGTTGGTGGCAGGCCATGTACCTCTTTGAGGGAGTCTATTGAGCAAATTGTCAAAGTTCTGTTTCCGTCGGACGATGAGGTTCTTACTGAGTCCCGGGAGCAGCAGGTACGAAGACTGTTTGTGGAGTCATACGATTCTGCAGACAGAGACCCCCACTTCACGAAGATCGAAGTGTGGTCCGCTTTAAAGCAGTCAAAGAGGAGGAAGGCGCCTGGGCTTGATAGACTCCAGTATGAAGTTATTGTTGCCATCAACAATAAGAGTCCACGACTTCTTGTGTCCCTGTTTAACAGGTGTCTGGACATGGGTTATTTCCCACGGCCATGGAAAAGTGCAAAATTGGTACTATTGAACAAACCGGGTAAAGACACAGGTGACCCGAGGGCCTATCGACCGATCTGTTTGCTTTCGACCATGAGCAAAGTGCTGGACAAACTGGTGTCTCAGAGAATCCTTCATCACTACCATTCGAACAACTTACTGAACCCGCTTCAACACGGGTTCAGGACCAGTAAATCCTGCGAGACTGCGGGATTTGAACTGAGGGAAGTGGTGTGGGAAAGAGTGAGACGTAACCAGGGAGTCTGCATGATCTCACTGAACGTAGCAGTGGCGTTCGACAATGTAAGCTGGGAGTCCATCCTATACCAATTGGGTGAAGCGGCTTGTCCTGTGAACATCTTCAGGTTGGTTAGCAGTTACCTGAGGAACCGTTCGGTATGTTATGAAACGCAGGTGACTAGGGTTGTGCATGAAGTCAACAGGGGCTGTCCCCAAGGCTCGTGTAGCGGCCCACTCTTCTGGAATATTGTAGCAGACTCGCTACTAAGTCTGCCCTTCCCACGGAATACCTACATACAGGCATATACTGACGACCTAGTTCTTGTGGTCTGGGGCCATAACGAGTCCCAGATCGCAGAGCAGGGACGTGCGGCTATGTCCATGATTGGAGAATGGGGAGATTTAAACAATCTGAGATTCAGCCCTCAGAAAACTTGTATGTTGCCGATTACATACCGACGGAGGCTCAGTATTGCGAACCCTCCTGTGGTGGAATTATACGGCCAGCCTTTCAGGGCCGTCGAAGAATTGAAGTATTTGGGAGTCATATGGGATGGAGGGTTAACCTTCCATGCCCATTTCAAGGACCGTAAAGCTGTGGTTGACACCCTCTCTTACAGATTGACTTTAACTGTGTGCAAATGGTACAGTAAGCAGCCCCGTCTGCTGAAGAGGATCTATATCGGTGCACTGGAGCCCAAAATTTTGTACGGACACGGTGCCTGGGGACACAGATTGAAGTTAAAAACTTTCTGTGAGTACTTGAATGTGGTGCAGAGACGTCCGCTGTTGGCGATGACCAGGGCATACCGGACTTCGTCAACGAATTCACTACAAGTCCTAGCAGGGGTGCCGCCTCTGTATTTGAGGGCGATTGAGACTTACGCAACCTTCTTGGTTTTAAGAGCACAACAGGATATCTCAGTTTATTCTGAAGATTTCCACTGGGAAGATTATGTGCAAATGGAATCCCCTTACTTGACCCATCCGGTCATCAAAGATGGCATCGGCTTCAATTGGATGGAGCCCAAAGGAGAAGGCCTTGAGATTTATACGGACGGCTCAGGCATTAACGACAGGATTGGGGCAGCCATGGTGGTGCTGTACTTTGGTCAACTGATCCACTCCGAAAGGGTGCGACTCGGTGACAACTGTATGGTCTACCAAGTGAACTGGTCGGTCTGAGGCTTGCAGCCAGGTTTATGCTAACTCTAACTACAACCAAAAGAGTTAATGTCTATTCAGACTCTAGGTCCGCACTGCAATCTTTGGCGGACCCGATGAATACTCATCCACTAGTCGGTGAAGTACGAAGGCTTCTCAAGAGGGCGAGATCCGAGAGGGGCGTGTTCTTACACTGGGTCAAGGCCCACGTCGGTTATCTCGGAAACGAGTTGGCTGACGCTGAGGCGAAGGCGGCCACTGACAGTCCATCAGTCAGTGTTGAATTACCTGTCTCCAGCAGCAGGTTCAAGTGTAAGCTCAGATGCATTATAATTCAGGCGTGGCAGGACCACTGGGACTTTTCTCCTGACAAGGGCAGGTTCACGCACTCAATCATCCCGAAGGTGTCTCTTAAGACGCACTTCTGGGGTGAGATGGTGGAACTGTTCACTGGGCACGGCAGATTCCCAGCGCATATGTACCGGTTTGGTATTGGAGACGATGATCGCTGCGCCTGTGGGGCGGCGGGAGATGCAAAGCACTACATAGTGAGTTGTCCGCTCACAATGAACCTAAGAACCCGACTTAGGTTCAACCCCTTAGATCTAAGTTCTGTAGTGCGGGAGTGTAACTTACCAATTCTGGGCGAACTTAGCAGGAGGGTTCGGTCATTCTTGCCGTACCTCCAGCGTAGCTGATTCGGGTGTCGGCACAAGGTCTTCAAATGTTTGGCGTCGTGAGGTGTGCCCTCACTTCACAAATACAAAACGCCCGGTAAGTCGCTTTCTGCGGAAGGCGCGTCGAGTTCGACTCGGCAGTAGGTTATCAAATGATAGGTGCCGTGAGGTGTCTCTCACTTCACTAAGGTGCCAAGGAAGTCGCCTCCTCCGGGATGCGCGATAGGCTATTGCCGCCTTCTTCACATAGGATGATGACTTCGGGCGTGTGATTGTCTCGACATAGCACGTCCCTGGTGTCTTCTCCATGGGGACTTCGTCCTCCGAGGGCTTTGTTGGGCCAGCTTCGCTGGGCCGTGGTGTAACTTTTTAGTATGATTTTGCAGGCCCGCTCCAAGCCACCGCGAAAGACCTCGTTGTTGTGCGGTCACGGGGCGGTGCCCCTGCTATTTATGTCCCTATGTCTGTGAATAAAATAACGCAGAGAGTTATATGAATGAAATTTGTGAACTGGTTATTAAATTAAAATTACGGATCTGTATCAAATTTTCAACCGAATCCGTGAAAGGGCAGATTCTCCTTCTGTTTGTCTTTTCCTGTGTATCGGAACAAGATTGCTCAAAAACGGTAAGAGCTAGATGATAGAAATTTGGTATCTGACCATTACACCACGATTCTGGATCCCAATCAAATTCCGAGAAAGTTTTCTCTTGGGATAAAAATACTTTCCCAAAATGCATAATCGATTGTCTACACCAGAGGTTCCCAACCTGTTGTACACCTACACCTGGAGATGCGTTGTAGGCGAATTACGGGTACGCGAAATTGATCTTGACAATGGTAGAAGACAAAAAACATAAGAATATTCTTGAATTCGTTTTCTCAAGTTCGTATGAAAAATGAAAATTCTACGAAATGAATTTCGTGAAAGTCTGTTCACGAAATAAGAAAAAAGGAAGTACATTATTATATAGTAATTGAGTAATTCATAGCTCTCACTATAAGTTAATGCGAAATTATTTCGATGATATTTCACTTGTTTCAACGTTCAACTAATGCTGTTTTTAAAAAATGAATAAAATGTATAGTGAAAAATAAATCCTACAATTTTTAGTAAATTCATTAGAGTTGCTTGACAGTTAAAATAGCCTAATCCCTTGGCATAATTAATAGAAACTTTTTGTGATGACGGATGTTTTGGGGGAATGTGACAGTAGGGGATACTTAGAAATAAAAGACTAAACAAGGGGCACCCGATTGAAAAATTATTGTGATGCACTGGTCTACACTATACGGCTAAGCAAACTTCAAAAAATGCCGTATCGTGAAGTTGAACGAGATTATTGACTTAAGATTCATCATGAATAATGTATTTTCCAACCATGCCGATTGCTTTGTGTGAAATAATTTTTAATTTTAGAAAGGTATTTGCTAAAAGTTGCTTGAATAAATATGAAAAGTTTTATATTAAACTATTTGAATACTTCAAATACAGACAGGAAACATGAAACTTAAGGAGACAAATTTCAAATATTTATATAAAAGGTACAAAGAACAATTTACAAGAATCGGATACCTTCAGAAAAGTGTGGATCGAAGCGTTTAAATATCGAAAAACGTTTTCTCACTATGGAAGAAGTTGGTTTCCGTTTACATATTTGATAGAAGTCTGCTTTATAAAGGTCCATTCAATATTTTGTTATTTCACTTTTGCCAACAGATATTTCTCAATCCGTATTATATTCTTTTAGAATTAAGTTTTCGAGAAATTTCAAATGCATTCAACATTTTCATTTATCTTAAATATTAAAAAATAGAAAGTTGCGTTTGAAATAAAAAAAATTGGATAATTAAAGAATATAATTTTGTATTTTTAGTGGGAAAAACTTAATTAAATATTTTGCTATGCGAAAGAAGGAATAAAAAAATGAATTACAATGAATATTAAACACTGAGCAGGTTCTTTTTTTCGGCCATATTGTGTCACAAAATAAGGATATTTTTTATAAGTAATTTTGTATTCAAATTTGTTTTAAATATTCAAATCAGCAGTCAAAACAGTTACACGTATTGATTTTATTAATTTTTGATCATTTTAAATTCCCTTACAAAGAAGAATCTGAAAACCGCTTTACCTAATCCAACCTGACCTAAATACTGGTTTACACTTGTTTTCCTATCCAACATTAATTAGACTGCTAGAGCCGTTTACTAGGAACGTTGCAAAGTAATGACAGTGAAACAGACGGGGAAATCAATAGATAGGCTTAGAAAAATGTCATGCCCGAGCGGTGTTAGGGCACATCAGGAAATCCTCTTTTCGCAGTGCCCGAACGGTATTCGGGCAAAAACTGTTAAGTGACACCCCACTCTTGAAAAAATCTCTCTGCCATCACCCTCCTTAATCTGAAGTGTTCAGCTCCATCAGTACCTGCCTTCAAACTCATGTTCTGCATGTGCAATATAGAAACGGCGAATTTCGAACATTTTCTTCTGTTCTATAGAAAGAGTTAGGGTGTGCTGACACACCGCGGACGCTCTCGTGTTACTATTAATCAGTCATTTATGAATAGCCATCAGTATAATAATTTTAATTAATGAACTAGCACTCATACTATTATTTTTTTTCTTTTGCATCCTATATTACGATTCCTTTTACTAATCAGATGCTATAATTGCATCGTTTAAATAAGGTAATTTATTTTTATGATATTCTGCATTATAACTATTCTGACTTATGCCAGTGATTCGCAGCTTACGGAATTCGTCTAGATCGTTTCGCCAGTGCGAAATAAACAGACAAAGAAAGGAATAGAAAACACGGGGGAAAAATTAAAGGCAAATCTGAAATTCTATGTACTCATTCCATTACCGCAGTTCCTTCAAAGAAGAATTCAACTCAAAAAAATAGATATGGAATACTAGAGCGTATCTGATGTGCAGTAAATCTTCCCTCAGATGTAATCCCCCTTCAACTGCGGCTTTTCTTTCGCAAGGAATTTTCGGGCCATAGACATAGTGTTAAAATTACCTCTAATTACAGCCATTCAAACTCCTCTGACGAGCAGGATTGTCGCCCGTTCAACTTCAACGAAATACACAGTCTTCGACTTTCTGACATTAGACCTTTTATTAAGAGAATATGAAGAAAAGACAAATTTAAAAAATCCATACTCTAAAAAATCAACACTGTAAATGAGATCGAAATGTATCATTCCTTTCCTAATGTGTTAATGAAATTGAACTTCGGCTTCTACCGGGATCGGTTATTTGTGCCTTTCAGGCCCTGATTCGGTCTCTGACAAAGAAGTTGCTGATATGGATTGCAACAATCAATCAGAAAATGAATTTTAAGCCTTACAAATATAAGTAAAAATAGTATTATTTCCGCCTCCTCAACAATTTCACTCGAAATAATTAGGAATTTATTTTTTCAATTGAAAGAAAGTTATCTCTGAAAAACCTAATGACCTTATCAAGCACCACTCACATCTCTTTTCAAAGAAAAACAGTAGAGATTTTCGAATAAAGTAAATTTTTGATTAGATGATTCTTAAAATTTGCTTTAATAGAGAAAACGAATTATTTTTTAAATATATATTTTGAACTTACAAACTTCATACCCTTTTATTGCAGCCATCAGTCTCAGCCGCAAGTTTTCCTTCGAAGGGTGGAGGGACTGCTGTATAGTGGTTTCATTTTATTTTATATCTATTTTTTATTTATAATATGACATGCTAATTATCTAAAATGTGGCTTACAAATCTTATATAAAGTGATCAATTCTCCTAATTTAAGGAGGGCAGTCCTTATTTCGCAAATTCTGTTTTCAATCGAAGAGTGTCTTCCTACATGACCTCCTTTTCGATATTTGAAATTTGGAGACTGAATATACATTTCAAATCTGAAAAATTATGAAATGGACGGAAATATTCAGCCTATTGAAAATTGAACATATTCCATGTGAAAATGTTTTTCATTCTTGCTCAATTTACGTGTTACTGCTCTGAAACTAATACAGCAGTTTAAAATGTTTCTTCTATTGCTAAGGATTTTTCGACCTGTGAAAAATCAAGACTGAATGTTGATACTTTAGCTACAACACTTGCCAGAAAATTCAATATGAATGATATTTCTTGTTCATATATTTCTAGTATATTGTTAGAAGACGATACATTTTGAAAAATACTCATTCCATGGAAAAGTACTCAATAAATTAATAACTAATAGGTATGTTAGAATAATTAGAATTTTAAATGTTAGAAATGTTTTTGTTATCTATTTATCATATTATTCGCTCAATTTCTTTTCGTAAACTGGCAGTTTACACACAAAAAACTTGACATTTGTTATAAAGAAAACAGCATTGAGCAACATTATGCAACACAGAGGGCAACTATTCTAGATGTAACGCTGGTATGCGGCTGATTTGGAAGACTAATATTTTTTTACGAAATAATTTAGTAAGTGTTGCTTGAACAGTAATTAGGATAAATTTTAGAAGTGCATAGACGTGTTTATTAAATATTTACCACTATTTTATAAAAACAAAATTCTATATATAATTGTTTGAACCTATTAACATTAATCTGTTGATACACCGTTGATGATCTTTATTTAAAGCTTAGAATTTTATATCTGAGCTGGTGAACGAAAATTACAGTTAAAGTTATCACTTTGAGGGTCCAGAAAAAAGATGATGAAATTACGTTTTGTCTTGCTTTTGATGTTTCAGCGCTTCCGTTAAATCAAAGGACGTGGTTTTCTGATAAGTATTTTGAGGCGGTTAGGACGGTAACATTCCTCATGATTATACTTTTAGAATATTGAACTGGGGAAAATGATTTTAAATTTAGAGATTAGAAAATTATTTTTGAGGTATTATATTTTCCGAACTTATCAAAGAGAAAACGCCAAATGAACATACTTCTGATGAACATACTAAAAGTCCCCGGTCCTAGTGTTGAACTCGAAACCGCCATCTTCGATTTTATCCCGACTATTTAAGTTTTTCGTTTATTTAAAGAAGTTATAACGATGAAAGATAATTTAGTTAAAAAGACTACAAAGATTAATTGTGAATGAACTTGAAATTTCGAAGAGACCAGAACTCTGTAACTACATTTTATTATCATCATTTACGCTCACTGATCCAAGTCTAGCTGGTTTAGCGGTAAGGTACCGGTTTGGTATGCGGAAGGTCCCGGGTTCAAAGTTCGCTGCAAGTAGATGTGTTCTAAAAATGACAAAGTGTTACTCTGAAGTCGGAATTAAGTGATTAATATCTTTCCATGTTTCTAAAATGTATTTTTAAAATAGTCACTATATTATTATATTATACAATATTATATAATACTATTCCTTTATAGTACAATATTATTTAATATGGTATAATATTATATAGAATTATATGACATTATCCAGTATTACGAAAAAACATTGTACAATATTGAAAAAGTCTTACGTTTTACACTGTTTCAATATTGGGAAAAATATTGTGCAATATTAATTTTTCTAATTTTATGATATAAGACAATATTATGTGCTACCTGGGAAGGACTCGATTGACAGTTCTCACATCACCCGTTCACCAGTGAAGGGAAGACTGAGCAAGTGGCATTGTTTGCCGACGCTTTCGAACTCAGGCATATGCAGAATAAATTCTCTTCTGGTTTCGTCAGTCATGCTGCCCTCTGGTTGTGAACATGCGAAATGATATTATGTGGACGGGATAAAACTGGAAAACATAGTATATATAATTTTCATGCCAACAAAAACACTACTGCCTGGAGGGAGCAGTGAGGGGAGAAAAAGAACAGAGCAACTTTGCCGGCGCTTTCAGACAGATCCTTTCGTCATTAATCTGCATATTCAGTGCCCTTCTTCCTTGAAGGTTTACGCTCTTAATATCACCAGACGGGTATGCTGCAAAGTAGAAGTGGAACGCCGCAATACCCTCCCTAATATCTGTGCTATTTTTACGAAAATGCATGTAAATAACACGAGCATCAAACAAAACCATTGATGAAAGTTCCAAATCATTATGGGCTCTCTGAGAAACGGTGTGACACCTAAACCATTTTCTCCGTCATCATTTTCTCTTCGGTTCCCTAAATGCCCTCGCGACCGAATTTTCATAGTAAAATGGGAGTTCAAGCCTATTCTTAACATTGTGGAAGTTCTAAAAAATTTAACCTGCGTTTCGGGAGATATTCGGAAAAAATAACAAATCCACCTGTATATACTTTGTGGAGAAGGAAAACAAATGTAATTTTTCGATAATGTTCATCTTTTAATGTCGTAGTTGAAAAAGCTTTTAATTGTCACAAGTGTGAGATTCGCTGTTAATATTAAGCACTTTATACTGCATGAAATTTATCACATGCATAATTTTTCAGGAAGACATTCAAAACATGCAGCGTCCAGCTCAATAATGACCCTGTAAAATAATATAAACTAGTAAATTCCTTTACTCATATTTCAACATTCCATATATATTCATAAAGATAAATACATTCCGAAAGCTTGTTCCGAAATATAGGCCGGAAGTTTATGATATAAAATTTTTACTCAATTCATTGCAGAATGTATATCTCCAAATTAATTTCCATTAGTGGTTACTCTTAGTTAAGTTAATTAATTACTTAACGACTTCCGTAATGGATCTAGTGGTCTCAATTATTGCCAACAAAAGTATGTAAAAGCATACCTTTTAAATTCTTCTTTATCAAACACTTAACTATCGAATAAAGTAACAGAAAACAGTTATTTTTCAATGCCCATCAATATATAAATTTTAATGAGAAAACAATCTCTCATGCTATTTCTTTATTAGATAATATATTATGATTTTTTCTAATAATCGCATGATATAAATTTGCATCTGTTAAACTAAGAAAATAGATTTTTCATGATTTCTATACTGGAACCATTTTGACTTACGACAGTTATTCGTAGCTTATGGGATTAATTTAGATGTCAATTATTTCTACATTCCATAGATATTCATAAATATAAATATATACCTCAAGCGTGTACTGAAATATATCCCGAAAGTTTATGACATAATCTTTTATTTTATTCCTGGCAGCATGTGTATCGCTAAATTAATTTCTATTAGCGGTTACTGTTAGTTGAGTTTATTAGAGTTGTTAACTGTGCACTTATCGACTTCCGTAATGTTTTTAGTGGTCTCAATTGTAGCCAACGAAAAGCAAAAAGTAGTTTTATTCTATTTTATAATATATTAGGATTTTTCTATTAATCGCATGAAATAAAGTTGCATGTGTTAAACTAAGACGATTTATTTTTCATGATATTCTACATTGCAACCATTTTCACTTTCGTTATTTATTCTCAGCTTATGGGATTCATTTAGATCGCATAGTTAGGGCAAAATAAGCAGACAAAGGCAGGAATGAAAAAAACGAAAAAATAAAGAAAATTAGCAGGCAGTTTTTTAAATTCTAAGAACTTTTTCACGGCTGCCATTCCTAAAGAGAAGGATATAACTGAAAATTTAAATTGAAATATTAAAAAGCATCTGAAATACAGTAAAACTTCAGTAAGCGGCCATCCCTTTCAACCCCCACTTTTATTTCATACGAAATTATGGGGCATCGACATAATTGTAAAATAATCTCTAAGGGTGGTCACTCAGACTCCTCTGACCGGCCAGGATGGTAGCCCGTTCAACTTCAACGAAATGTATTACCTTTGTCTATCTAACCTTGGACCTTTTATTAAGAGAAAAGCAAGGAAAAGAAGCAAACAATCCGTATGCTCAAAAACAACACCAGATATCAGATCGAAATGAATCATTCCTTTCCTAAAGTGAAAATAAAAGTGAACTTCAGTTTCTACAGGTATCGGTCATTTGTGCCTTTCAGACGCTAATTCGGTCTCTGACGAAGAAGGTGCTGATATGGCTTGCACAATCAATCAGCAAGTGAAATTTCATCCCAACAGACATAAGGCAAAATGGATATTATTACCGATTCCTTAGCAATTGCTGACGAAACGATTAGGGAATTTTTTTTTTCAGTTGAAAGAAAGTTATCTCCGAAGAAACTGAAAGACCTTATCAAAGCCCAATCATATCTCTTTTAAAAAATAATTAGGGATTTTTTAATAAAGTACCTTTTTTATTAGATGATTCTTAAAATTTGCTTTAATAGAATTGTATAAATGCAATTTAAGTATTGTATAAATACGTAATTTGAAATTCCAATCTTGAAACATCTTTATTGTCTCTGAACCGCCAATTTTCCTTTGTGGGAAGGTGAACAGCTGTGTAAAGATTTCACTGTATTATATCTTTTTTATTTAATTAGAAATATGAACTGTTACTGTTAGATAAGATGACCAATCGTCCTCTTTTAGGAAGAACAATCCTTATTTTGTTAGTTCTGTCCTCCCTCGAAAAGTGTCTTATTACTTGTCCTCCTTTTCGATATTTGAAATTGGTTGACTAAATGTATAAATTTAAATTCTAAAATCTATGCAATGGGCAAATAAAAAAGTTTAAATTGATAAAATATGGTTTAAAATATTCAGCCTATTCAAAAATGAACAAATTCTTTGTGAAATTTTTTTAATTCTTGTTTAACTCACATTTTGCTGCCCTGGAACTAATTCAGCAGTAGAATACAATAATAATTTAAACAAATATAAATTCGAAAGTAAGCATAATTAAAATTTTAAATCTTACAAATCGTTTATTTTTAATTTATCATGTTATAATGCACTCTGTACTGCTTTTGCAATGGATAAAATGTTTCTTTTTATTTACAGTAATTTATTTTTCAATTTATTTGTGTCTTCCTTTTCAGTGTAAAAAAGTTTGTCACCTTATTTTTGTCATATTCGTGCAGTTTCTTTTCCTAAACTGTCAACCGTCATACTACATAAATATGTTTTGCTATAGGGGAAATGCATTGAACACATTACATGAAAATTTCATCAATTGAAAACAGAGCAATTATTCTATATTTAACGTTGGTAGGAGGTTGGTTTGATAGATTAACAATTTATTTACGAAATAATTTAATAAGTGTTGATTCAACAGATTTGCTTTAGAATCATTCACATCCATATTCATTTTTAAAAGATAGATTTTAGATGCGCATAGACATGTTTATTAAAGTACAACCACTATTTTAATTCCAAATTTCTCTATATAAAATGTTTTGCGGTTGCTATTACTTAAACTGATGGTCTAGGCTTTCCTTTTGATTATTTAAGGCGTGGGGTTTTATATCCGTGCTGATAAACGAAAATTAGAGTTGAAGTAATCACATAGTGGATCCAGGAAAAAGACGATGAGATTCACTGTTGTCCTGCTTTTGAGGTTTCAGTGCTATCCGTTAAAACAATGG
>BGPR01024789.1:0-22888 GCA_013235015.1 Araneus ventricosus | reverse complement strand
TCACTTCGTTCGGTACGTATTGCTATCATGCAAAAGCGATTTACAAATTTTTACTGCAATTTCTGAAGCCATAAAACAAACATTTTTTTGTTGGTGTAAGTCTCGATATTAAAAGAGATGCTTATGATTCTGTACATATTGACAGACAACTACAAGCTCTTGAACTAGGTATTACTGGTAAGAAGCTAAATGGATGCACCACTTTCTGCAGGAAATGAATCATTTAAATTAAATGGCACAACAATTACTCATTTATTCTTTTAAGGTCTGCCCCAGGAGTGAACGTCCTCTCTCAATTCTTTTGTAATTTTTTTTAGTGATTTTTTGGAGACTTTGGACAGAAACGGATATTTCTATTTTTTAGCGATGATATTTTTGTATACTGTTCTCACCATTCTATGACCTATATCCAAGTAAAATTCAAAACACTACTGGAAAACATATATAAATGATGCTCATATTGGAAAATGGCTATCTGTCCAGACAAAGCACTATAATGATTTATCAAAATGAAAATTTCGTCTCTCTTCCGCGCATAGCAGCGCAGTATTCACTTACATGGGTGGTCAGCTAAATATGGGAATCCAGTTTACTAAGAATAATCAAAATGGATGCATGCCAGAAATTTCCTGACAGGCGCCATAACGGTCTTAAAATTTTGGGTTATAAAAGAGCAGCCAGGAGCAAACATCTTCCTCACTATCGCTAATAGCAGCATCCATAGCCTTTTTACTACAGTTCTGTCCATCCATTAATAAATTCTCCGAAACTCACCTCAAATCTTGTAATGTCATTCAAACAACGACTCTTAGGAATAGCCACATGGAGTACCAATCTGGACTCCAAACATTATTTATTAAAGCTTGCAGGGCAAGGAAATAATGTCAGCAAAAAATCAGACGTTTAGCAATCCATTTTTTATCAAACAGAGCTCATCCCTTCTCTCCTTTGATCCATACTAATGATGAATCTAATTTACAGCTCGTTGAAAAGATGCAGAATCCCCTTAGAGTCACATTTCGCAATAATCTTAGTGCATTCAAACCATGTATTAACTCTCCCAGTTCTTCACACTCTTAAACTTGTGGCAGAATTTTCTTAAAGACTTTCGTTTTCAAAACAAAAGAAATCCCATTTCAATATCATACTAAACTTCGCAAAGATGCATCAAAGCTTTTCCCCAAATCATTTCATTATGATCACTGATGGACAAAATCACGCACATTACACGTCAATTGCTGGATATCTAAATATTCAACATTTCTCTTCTTCGTATTTCATCCCCTAAGTTTCACAGCGGAAGTCTGGCGATTTGCCAAGCATTGGATAATTAGCAGTTCCTGAAAGGATATTTAATCCTATCAGACAGTTATTCGGCACTATACTTCACTTCAAAACTTACCCGGCTCTCCCAAGGTCATTCAACGTCTGGCTTCAAAAATTCATGTCAGAAAAAGTATGAATCAAAATCATATTTCCCTCTGCTAAGGTTCCCTAGCCCATTCCGGGATCTTTTGGAATGAAAAAGGCAGACTCTTTGCAAAACAAGTTACTGATTCACGCCATTTATAGAATGGATCGCTCAGAGGACATTATTTCCAGCAACTTAAGAAAGAACAGTCCAATCCAAATAGCATGATAACTACGTGAGAAGCAAATAGTAATGAAATGTTCCGGACATTATAACCATCTCTAAATGGACTAAAAACAGAGTGCGAACAGACTAAATTGCGCATAATTACCAAAACTATCATAACCCCAGGTCTGCTTCATGGGTCAACCTTACCCCCCACCGACCCTTTGTGCATTGTCTGTAGTAAAAGAAATAATGATATTTCTCATCCTTTTAGAAAGTGCAAAAAAATAGCATCTTTCAGGTTATTCTCTTAGAACAAATTAGACATCAATTGAACCTAACATTACTTATGAAGTCTATCTCGTAATATTTTACCAACAAAAGAAGAATCTGACCATCCTTCATTCAAGCCCTCAAGTATTTTGATATTTCTTAGCCGCGTCTTTTTGGCATCATGTGTTGCGTTTTCTCTGTAGCTCTTGTGTTTTTTTCGACGTCCATCTCAAACTTTCATCACGTCATCATCATCGTCCAAGACCGTCAATTTCGAACTTTAATACCATGGACGGTTGACTTTAATTACTTTCATGGATGACGTCTAGTAAAATCAACAGCAGGTCATTTTTTTTGGAACCCATTATTCTGTGACTAGTTTGTGGAACTTGGGGATTCTGGCCTTTGTTGCTTCCGTCAACTCCTATCATTCAGGTTTAAGTTCAGCTCTGGAAATACTCATCTTACACTCGTACCTGTCGCGATCGAAGACATTTTTTGGTTAGTAACTTCTTAGCATTTTCTTAAATTATCAGAGAGTATTGTAGTGTTTTATGCTTCTTGTTAGGTGAGTAAAGTCTGTAAGTTGAAGTGTTTTGGTTTTACATAAGCCATGAGAGGTTTGAGATTCATCACGGCGATACAAAATTTTTTTATGACCTCAGCCCCCACTTGAACCCAAAATCCTGGATTCATACTGGCTTTAAATCCATTTGTCAATGAAGCAGCAAAGCAGCTTTATTAGTAATATTTTTTCACTTTTTGAGATGACCCATGAGATACAAATGTTGGGTTCTTAAAAATCCAACATTATAGGTGGTTATCCAAAAAGAACAATTGTGTTTTAATATCATTAGTTGGGGAGTAAGGAAAATTTTAATTAACCTGAGATTAACAATTCGTAGAAAATGACTTTAAAGAATCTGGTGTCCTTTTTTATATACTTTTGATATCATCACTGAAAGATCCAAGGTTTTGCTTGTCTTGCCCTAGCACGACTATTTGTTGTGCAACAATCGGCTACAACATCCGTTTGACATTTCGTTCTGCCCCATTTTTTACTGGATCAGCTGATAATAATATTAGAATTTGCCATCAGGTAAATCCTAGAAACTGTATCAAATAGGGAGAAAAGTAAATTTTTGACAGCCATTGCACTTTGGTAGTGATGACTCTTTTCTGAACCACAGAATCAATCATATTTATCTATTTTGTATTTTTTTTATTGTGTGCAAAATTGAATACTAACACTTTTTAGCATTTACCTTCTTAAACATTTAATTATGTAGATAGAAATGTTTATATTGGAAAATTAAAATTTAAGATCTGTAACTGCAAAATTACCGTGAATAAAACTGAAATTTGATATGTATGTATGTTCTATGCTAAAGCGACTCTGATTAGTAGTTCTTGGGAAAGCCATGAGATCATGAATCCAAGGAATTTGGATGGGGGGGGGGGGGCTGAGTCATAACCAAACATTTTGCCTCTTAATGACGAATGTCAAACCTCTTGGCTAATGTAAACCAAACACTTTAACTTTTACAGACTTTTACTCACCTGAAGCAAAATCATGAAAAACAATATATTTTTCTATAATTTAATACAAAAATACAATGAAATAACAGCAAAAAATATCTTCGACAGCGTAAGCATACAGATACAAGTGGAATGACTAGAAAAGTAGCGAAATTTTTCGAACCTGTCAAGCCAGAAAGCAGCAATTGTCACGTAAATTAAGAACAAACAGTTATAACTTTAAATAAAATCAGAATTCTGACTAACAACTCTGGAGGGGGGGCTGCAGCCCAACGCACCCAGTTCACTCACTGCATGAGATATATCGTTATTCTCCCAGTTTAAAACAATTCTAATATGTATGTGGAAATCACTATTCATAGCTAATTTATGCTGGTGCATTTGTGTTAATATTTTTGTTTCACTTTGAGAATTAATCGAAATCAGCCACAACAAATCTTTTACTACTTGAATATTTTTTTACAAATTTTGCTTATTCCCTACATATAAGGTGTGACATATCATTATTGTTGATAAGGCTCTCAGCACAGACCCTTTCAGTGAGTCCAGCAAATTGGTTGCAGTAAAGAAGCAAATCCTATCAAGATTTTCTTTCGGGAATTGGGAACCCCTTTAGGTACTTTCAGTCATGGTCAGTCTGATTAAAACAGTGGTTTTTTTTTTGTATTTTCTTTTCATCGAAAATGATATCTTGAAAGTGAATTTAACCTACATGATAGAATGTCGTGAAAAATTCTTGATTGGAGAAGAGACTGGAAAATAATAAATAAACATAATTTAAAATGCTCCGAAACTTTACTTACACTTAAACACTATTTTGCATGCATTTAAAATGATTGATTTTTGTGCAGAATTTGGTTTAAAGTCTTAATATTCTATATTTATTACTTCATAAACTTCTCTGTATGTCTGTTGGCGGTCATGCTGTGTGTATAGGTTTTACCTGCGAGGGCCAGGTTCAGTTTAAATTGATTCCACCAAAACTTTTACTTGTAAGTGAAGGTCTGTGCAGGCGTTAAATTCATTGTGGAAATGTCCTCATGCGGTGTGTGTAGGAAGTTTGGAGGGGATCATCAGCTCAGATGTGCTCGACTCTGGTTCAAAATTATGAGTCCATCCTAATTAGCCTTGTGTGTCAAGGGACATAAATATACATGAGACTAATCTGTCTTGTTGGTTGGTGGAGCTGAAGCAGAAATGAGAAGCACTCAGACACCATGTCAAAGAATGACTAATTTATCATCTATGTTCTGCTTGCAGTTGCTATCACTGAGTTGTCTTTGATTATATGTAGTCATGAACACAACTCTTTTCTTTATTTTTCCTAAAATATCATTGGATATTGAATTTGCAATGTATAAAACATTAAAACATGAATTACACTTGTGTTCGATAATGTGATGTAAATCTCTCAATGAAATTTTAGCATTCTTTTAATTTTATTTTTTTTAGTTTGGCTGCAGCTATTATGCTCGATCTGCGATTTTGAAAATCCAAAGAATGTCCATGTGATGGAGTTACATTTGGGATAGAGACAAATTAGGCAAAATCGGACTTTAAGTTTTGTTGAAAAAACGATTTACTACTTCATAGAAATATTATTAGTGTATTGTTGAGTATTAAATATTTCATGTCACGGTAGTTATTGACATGATGTTCTTTTGTAGTTAATTTTGTATTCTGATATAAATTAATATTTTTTTAGAATGATTGTGTGATGTCTCTTTTGTTTCAAATGTGTGTGAATTTTCTATTATGGATACATAAAAAAATATATATATCTAGCATAAACAGTGTATTTTTTAAAGTTAGTAGATTATATAATTATTCTATGTTTTGTTTTAACTTTTCATTAAAGGGAGATTATTGTATACAATTAAGTTTCAAATCCTTCTGATAAATTAATTGTCTGTATTTGCTACTTTGTTCAGACCTTTACTATTGATAAAACAGTTTTTGAAAGCTCCCCAAAAGATCCATGCAAATGACCTCAAAGTATGAATGTTTATATGGAATAGACCCCTTTTTCCTCCTCTTTTAATAGTTTTTATACTTATTGAAACCATTATTTTTTATTTCTAATTTTTATATGTACATATATTACATATTTTTCAAATTAAGTTGAAAAATTATTTATAATCAAATAATATTTTATTTAAAATTATGAGATCAAATATAGCAATTTGCCATTGAGTCCATCCTTGTCAATCACTATGAGTTTTCCAGCCCCCCCCTTTTGTGTTTATTTCTCTACCAAATTTAATTCATGAACTTTCATCATTCCTTTATCCTTTGTACAAATAATGCTAATGCACCATTTATTATATATTTTTTAATAGAGTGTAACTTTACTTTTTCTTCGATTGTTACTGTGCCAAAGTGCTCAAGTCAAAAAAAGTTTAGAATCTATCTTTGTTGTTACTGTGCCAAAAGTGTCAAAGTCACAAAAAGTTTTGAGTATCTTTGTTGTTACTTGCCAAAGTTCTCAAGATCACAAAAAAAAGTTTGAGAATCTATCTTTGTTGTTACTGTACTAAAGTGCTCAAGTCACTAAAAAGTTTGAGAATCTATCTTTGTTATTACTGTGACATACAAAAGTCTCTAGAGTCACAAAAAAGTTTTGAGAATCTATCTTTGTTTCTGGCCTAAAAGTGCTCAAGTCCACAAAAAAAAGTTGTATTGAATCTATCTTTGTTGTTCTGTCAGATGCTCAAGTCACTAAAAGTTTGAAATTATCTTTGTTGTTTACTGTCAAAGTGCAAGTCACTGAAAAAAAGTTTGAAATCTTAGTATGCATATATGATGATATGTTAAACTTATATAGCTTCTTGTTTTTCATTCATTTTAAGCAATTTATATTTTATTGTTGGAAGCAACTTTTAAGAGTGCATATATATTTTCAATTTTCTTAAAGATTATTACAGCTTATTAAGGATTTGCCTCTTGTTTCATGGAGAAGGAAATAGAATTAAACTACAAAGCGTTCTCAGGATACTCTTTACAGACTTGGAATGGATGCGGAGTTTATGATTTATTAATATTGGTTTTCATCACCAAGTAAAACCAAATACAATTAAGCATATCATGGATTGGAAATGTCTGCAGATATTAAGATATTGGATAGTTACCTGTGGATCTTTGAGAAACTTTTCAGCATCAAAAGAGTAATAAACAAAGTTCTAATGGATTTAAAAGTGTCAAATAGGAGATTGAAGAAACTTCTCCCTTTGTCATAAATTCTATACTTTTCTTTATTAATTATATAGCTTCTGCTCAGTACGAAGACTTTCAAAAAAACTTTTAAATCTTATCGCTTTTCTTTTGACCGAGCTGTTCGCGTAATTTCTTTTACTTTTTAATGGCAACTTTATGGAAATCGTTAGAAAAAAACTTTTTTTTTCACAAACTGATTTTCCAGACTTAAATTATAATCTAATATTAAAGGTTTCTTTAATTGTTTGTAATTAATGGATGAAGGTTATGTTTGTTTGTCCGAAGAAATATTCCAATTCGAGCTATCAAAGAACCCTAAAATACTATCGAATTAGTGTAGATAAAGGTGTATCATAGAATTTAACTTGATGGGGAGGCAGGCATAAGAATTTTGCTACTGAAGAAAGAATTCCCAAGACAATAAAAAGCTGAATGTACTGCGCAATTTCTAGATGTAGGTTAAGATACCTCATTTTAAAATAACCTGCAATTGAAGCCGCTTGTTGCGAAAATGTCATTAAATGCTCGAGTTTTGGCATTATCAGAATTAAATAATAAAAGTGGTTTAAGTCATTAACTGCAAAGGGCTGTACGTGATTTTAACTTTGCGTTGGTCGGAAAGACTCAAGCTGGACATTCCTGACACTCATCCACATCATTTGGGCCTAGCTTATATCGGTTCAGTTTCAACCCATCATTTAGATGGGTCGATTCAGAACTCACGTACAAGTGACACACAATGAGTCGACTTCTCTACTGGGCAGGATTCCTAACCTTTCCCCCTCACTCATCATGATTATTCCCTGATTTTGTCGCGCTTAACTATCATATACACTGCCCCATCGCTATCAATACAAAAGTTTATATCAATAATGTTATGATTAGTAAACGTAAAATGACTCAGATTATCTTCAGAATTTATTTTGATTTACATCTTATTCCATTTTACAAATAGTATTAGTTTCACCACCAAGGCAAATGAAGCAAAATTGTACATTTCTCTATAACACAGGAACGTAATAAATTTACGCTTCGTAATACAACTATCCAAGTGGTATAGTTGATAAAAAATATTCTACTGGAAAGAAATTCTCTAACTTTTTAATCACTATGTTTTTCTCAGTTTCGCATTAACAATTCTAAGGTTGCTTGCCCCCAATTGGCCTTCACATTGTACCCCAGGGTACGCGTACCTCAGGGTTGGGAGACGCCTCTGCCTAAGGCTACCCTACCACTTCACAAAACGTGACCTCTCTTCGGGAAGGCTTCACCCATTTTGTTTTGTGGTTTTTTCGCTTTTTTGGAGAGAAACATCAGCTCCCTTCCAGGATTGTTTTCCTTTTATGAGAATGTGCCAAATGGAAAACAAACGATGTTGATTTCCAAATTTTCATTGACTGTCATCTGTCATGGATATTCTCCATGTGACAGTTTTTGTTCCGAGGCGCTCAAATGGTGTAGACGTTGTCCGCCGTGAAGTCATCGCTTATCGCATGTTCTTGTACATGCTGGATCAGAAAGTTTCGTAGTGGAAACTATTGTCCAGATGAAACGTAGTTATCGACGATATGGTGATACGTAATGGACCTTATGCGTGACGTCACATCCTCCAGTGTGACCTGCGGAGCAACATTGGTCAGTCTTAAACATTTAAACAGCTGACTCAGAACTGCTTTTATTTCTGAGTCGCTTATAGGCCGATCGTTTTGTTTATTCCTCCACAGCTGTTTTTCTATGCTCTCGAACCCAAAAGGTGCATAAGGTCCATTAAAGACGTTAGTTGAAATCGAACTATGCACAGTTGTTCGAGACCTTGCTTCTGAATTAAGAGTATCATTCATGCTAGTTTCCAACCAATTGCGAGAAATTGGAAAGTCAAATAACTCTGACAAATGTGTACTTCACGATTTGAACAAAACCCAAGCAGATTGACGTTTAGATTGCCATGTACCCATCTTTTCCGCACCAAAACGAGTCGTTTCTTGATCGTATTGTAACGTGCACAGTGGCGAATTTTGTCAATATGAGGCCACAGGCTCAAAATTTATTTGAGGCCAAATACTCATTGTCGCAAATTCGCCGTCGGCTTAGCACTACGATGTTCGTCGACTAGGTTTTGAGGCCCCCCTAGATTATCGATGCAAGAGGCGATCGCCTCTAACGCCTGTGCGAAAAACCGCCACTGAACGTGCAACAAAAAGTGGAATTCTGGATGGCAATCGAAAATGATCGGCTTAATGATTAAACTACGCTGAAGACCCGAAACGCTTACCAACGCCAAAACTGCACCTAAGGAAGATCAAGGGGTCTATTCTGGTACCCCCGGTTGGGTTGGGAGGCGTCACTTTTCCCGTTGTTAACGTGTGGAAAAAGTGACCGCCCCCCCCCCAACCGGGGGTACCAGAATATACCCGCATGGCTAGTATAAGGTCGTGTGCAGCCGGCCTAATCATTTTGAGCTTCCTCATTTCGGGCAAAAAACTTTAACGGCCAGAGCCGTACCGAGGGCATAGTGAGATCGGCCCCTGCCAAGAGCGCAGGCAGAGGTGGAGCGCAAAAATGAGAATTAAATGAGTTTTAAGGGCTAGATTGGTGCGAACAAAAAGAACCCGAAAACAAGCCTTCTGCGGTTGTTTAAAAACTACGTGAGTTTTTAGTTTTTGTTCCTGTAGATAGCTTGAATAACTGCACTTCGTCGTGCTGGTGGATGATGAGCAGGATGAGGATAAATTTTTAAATATGAGGATATAAAATTTGCTAAATCTGTGAAAGAAAAAAAATGTACAGGACGGTAGTTTTTCCGAGGGATAGGGGAGGTCATGGGGGGATGAAAAATTAACAAAAATGTGGCACA
Organism: Araneus ventricosus; assembly: GCA_013235015.1. Taxonomy (NCBI): domain Eukaryota; kingdom Metazoa; phylum Arthropoda; class Arachnida; order Araneae; family Araneidae; genus Araneus; species Araneus ventricosus. The sequence continues at coordinate 13,433 of BGPR01024789.1, read as the reverse complement.
TAGTGTGTGGGGGGGCAGCTTCGGCAGTTCTGCCTGGTGCGCAAGATCACGTTGGTACGGCCTTGATGACGTCAGAAAAATACTGTCAGCAAATATATGAAATACATCGGAGACCAAAGCGCGAATACCCAGCATTGTTGAACAGAATGGGCCCTATTCTTCTCCATGACAGCGCACGTCGCACAACCAAAACTGCAAAAATTAACACGTTCGTGGACAAAGCGGAATAACTTGCTGGGACAAAGCGTGATATCCCGTCCAAGTTCTCGACAAACTAACACGCAAAGCGGTGTACGCCGCACATTTTAGTACACGAAATGCTATTCAAGCAGCTTAGGTGTCCCAGCTAATAACATAAGCTATATGTCCGTGAACGTGTTAAACGAACTGGGTTATGAAATTCTTGAACATCCGCCATACTCGCCAGAACTTGCATCTACTGACTACCTTTTTTTTTTTTTCATCACCTCGATAACTTTTTAAGCAAAAAACGCTTCAGAATCAAAGAAAGATGATGGAAAAAAATGCATTCAACCCATTCGTCGCTACCAGAACTCAAAAGTTTTATTCAGCTGGTATAAAAAAAAATCTTGTATCATGTTGGCAGCAATGTATTGAATCTATTGGTTACTATGTTGATTAATAAAGTTTTCCTTAGCCACAAAATATGTATATTTGAAGTTAAAGGTTGAATGCCGTAATAACTTTCATTACAACTTAATAAGAAAAAAAATCGCCATCTCTTTACCTACACGTTCACAAGCAGTTAAACTCCATAAGGTCAAAACAATTAAACATGCATTATTAAATTCTTAAAATTTTTTTTAAAAAAATGCCGGAAGAAACTGGTATCAATCCAATACCTTTTACTCACATTCCTGCTGTGTCACCAGTATCCCTCATGGTTCTTTCCCTGTTAGGACTATTAAAAATAGCGGTAAACAATTATAGTCTTAAAACCAATAAGGAACTATGGAAAACTATGAGAAAGACCTGCTTATATGAATTTTATAAAAAGCATTGTTATCTTGGAAATAAAGATGTGGAACAATACTCAAGAATCAGAGAAATCATACAGATTATTTAAAATGCAAGAATTGTACGTAAAAGCCCATTTATATTAAGTCAAAATTGTACGAATAGCTTCTGTATAATTTAAAATTAAGTAGCGATCGGCGACATCTATTATTACATTAGTGAACCAGCGGGAGTGGTCTCCCCTAAACTTTCTCGTATACTTTCTAAGTGGAGATTCGTCAAAATCTCGAGTTCGAATTTTTTTGACGATTACAATACTTTCTCTTTGTATACTTCGTATACGAGAAAGTAAAACAAAAAACAAACAAACCTGAAATCAAATATCTGTTGCCACGTTTAAAAAAAAATTACTTTGAAGCAGGCGCGATAAAATAGGCAATGCAATAAATACTAAAGCGAAAATTCTGCTTTGGAATTGAATTCCCAAGAAAACAATTTATACTACCACAACCGTAACAATTGCAAAAGCGCGTGAATAAAAGATTTGCTGAAATAATGAGATCGGTTTGATTTACAACAATAAAAAAATTGTTAACAATTGATGTTTGAAAACATTATTTATTGTTGTAAATAAAATTTACAACAATAACAAATTGCTACCAATACGCATGCGCACGAGAATCGGATTAAAAGAAATTGAATATGCAATTTGAACGCCTCTTTTTGACAGATTTGGCCCAAACTTTTATACGGACCTACATTCATAACGATAAAACTGTGTACCAAATTTTATCCATTTAGCTATTCAAGTTTTTGAGTTACAGTGTTCACATGAACGAGGACAGAGAGACTTCCCGTAGATGGATTTTGTCCAAAATTTGATAGAAACGTACAAATTATGTGTAAAGACTAAATACCAAATTTCATCCCCGTAGCTCTAATAGTTTTCGAGTTATCGTGTTCACAGACAGACATAATTCCAAAATTGTGTTTTTCGGACTCAGGGAGGTCTAATACGTGGAGATTCGTCAAAATCTCGAGTTCGAATTTTTTGACGATTACAATACTTTCTCTTTGTATACGAGAAAATAAAAAGCGTTCGGATTGTTCTCAGCACAAACTGTGTTCAGTAAGAGTTTGGATTTTAAGTGGATTTGAAAGCTAAGAGCAATTTTATACGGAGGGCCCTTGGATATTCTCAAATTTTAATTCTTACTTTCTTTCAGCTCGTCAATATGAAAGTGTGGCCTTGACGACAGTGTTTGGTTCTTTTCTGTAGAAGCAGCCTTTACTTTTTTATTTCTTTAGCCAACAGATCAGCATTCTGTCTCTTTTTCGAGATTTTGTCTGCGATGATGCACTTTTAGATAAAGGCAGATTTATTAAAAAAGGATAAATTTATTAGAATATTGTCGTCAAAAGTTTTACATTATTTCTATGTTGAATGCAGCCGTTTTAGAGCTTGGTTAATTTTATCCTTACTTGTTCACTTTTTACCCGATAAATCATTTTTTGTGTGTTGAATGTGGTAATGAATGATGAAATTATCACAGAATTATCCTTCTCTGTGGAAATTATAACACAGTATATTTATTTGCATTCAACCTAACCAATACTAAATTAGAAATTACATCGAGACGATAATCACTAGAATCGTTCTTGAATACGAATGTTCTTAAAAGAATGTTCTTTTTTGCATTCGTCAGTTATTGAATTCAGGGATGACAGAAGATATTCTTACGGCGCGTTTACACCGAGCGTTGTAAACATTTGTTTATCTTTTGTGTTTGTATCATATGATGACAACTTTTCGTTGAAAACAGAAACTAGGGGTTCTTATAACTTTTGTCGTCAGCACACATGCATGGACTCTCCTCACTTCATTTGTCAAGATGTCGAATGTGAAGGATTTTGTGCTTGTGGCAGAAACTTGCGTACAAATTTTTAAAAAGAAATACGAATTACTTTTTAAAGTGTATACAATAATTGAAACGGGCTATATTAGAGGTTAAATTTGTTTTCAAAGCAGTGGTCACTATAATTTCTATTGTAAAAATTTGAATGAGATAGACAGTACACACTGCTATTGTAATGAAGAAGAATATATAAAATTTATTGATAAAGATAGGGGACATGTTATTACGGGTAATTTACATATTGTAAAATCTAACTCTCTTCGAGATATTATGAAAAAGGGAACTGAATTTAGGTTAAGAAATAAAATAAATCATATAAGAGTAGTTGATTCCATTAATCGAGACTTAGATATATTCATTGCAAAAATAGCTAGAAAATATCATTGGTCTATTGAAGGATTTGGAGAATGGAAACAGCATTCTGATGGAGACCAAAAAATAGGATAAACAAAAATAAAAGTAAAATTATTATAGAGGTATTTTCTTCAACAAGCATCTTAAAAAAGAAATTGATAATTTAAAAAGTAAATTTATTGTTACCACAGTTGACAAAGCAGGGAATAATTTTTGCATAATGTGTAAATTCCATTTTAAAGAAACTCTTCTTAATGAATATAATTCAAATAAAATTAAATTCAACTAATAATAAATAAATAAAACTAATAATATTATAAATTCAACTAATTAAATTTGGCAAAAACGAATTGGATAAGAGAATGTTAGCACTTGCTAAAAAAAACTAAAATTAAGACCAATAATTTAATTTAACCTTACCTTTCTCCCAACTATTAAATTTCATAAAAATCCATTAAAATTCAGATTTGTTACTTGTAGCACTGGCAGTTATAATTTTTATTTTGGAAATTTTTTCTTCCAAATTCTTAAAATTATTCTCAATAAAGTCAAAGAAGAAGAGAACTTCATTATTGCTATTAACATTGAAATTTTGAATTTTCTTAAAGAAAATAAAATATATAACAATAGCACATTTGATTTTGAGAATCTATTTACTAGCCTCCCACATAAAAAATTAATTGAAACCTACTCAAATTTATATGATTTATACCTTAATACTGATATATAGATAAAAATAAATGGTTAGAAATTTGCAATGTTAATATATGTGAAGATTATCTCTTTAATGAAGTTGACTATTATAAACAGTCTTGTGGCATTCCTATGGGTAATTGTTATTCTAGTACATTGGCTAATGTATTTCTACATTCATTCGAAAGAGAACTTATTAAGAATGAACTTGTTTACGGTTATCGTTTCATTTATGACCTGATTGTGTTTAATTTTAATGATTTTGAATCTTTAGTTAATTGCTATCCAGAAGAGCTTAAATTAAACAAAACCAATGATGAAATTAACAAATGCAATTTTTTGGATTTGGAAATTGAAATTTTGGAATCAGGTGTCTCTATTGGCATTTATGATAAAAGAAAATACTTTAATTTTAAGGCCATTGCAGTTTGTGACTTTCATACTAATCTCAGTACTAAAATTTAAAAAAAACACTATTTATTCACAAATTAATAGAATAAAAAATATTTGCAATAACCATTCAACATTTGTCACAGCTTTTGATAATTTAAATAATAATTTAAAAGAAAACGACTACCCAAGTAATTTCTTTTACTGTAATAAATAAATTAAAAAAGGATTGCAGAGCTTCTAAATTTATGTTAGTTTGGTTCGAATTTTTCTCAATAGATGGAGCTAGGTTTGCTAGCTTATAGACTTTATACTTTGTCTCCGAATTGCTTGGATGGCATTGTTTTTACTGTATTTGGCAGAGGGTAAGATTAATTTTATCCTCTATTTCTATATTGGATTTGAACATCTTTTTATAATTATCTGAAAAAATTTTATTTAAAAAGGGGAGGGAAAATAACAATTATAAATCAGAAATAAATAAAATACCCAATGTCAATACTCTACTGCATTTAGTGATTCAAGAGTATTTTACCGAATTTTCCGGATAATCCGAATTTCCCGGAATCCGAGCATATAGGTCAGCCCAAATTAGTTCGGATTCCCCAGGATCTACTGTATTATGTTTGGCAAATTTAGATTATTAATTTCAATATTGTAAAATAAAATAAGTTTTAATAGTATGTTTGACTTAATTTTTAGATCATACAATATTGTCTCGAAAATTATATATTTTAGGAAGCTGTTATTGAGCCATTTTGATTATAATTATTCCATTCAGAATACATTTTAATAGAAAACATTGAGGGTAAAAACTTGCATAAATTTATAAGGAAATAGTATTGACAAAAGTTATCTTGCCTAATAGGGCAAGAATGTAGTTTGCCTAAATATATATAAAAAGAAATAGACTTACATTGCCTACTTTGTATAAAATTATTTGAAAAAAGAATGAGTTTTCTTACTTTTCACATGAAATCGTATACATATGATATTTTTGTTTATAAATAATGGCCTATATTAGCGAGCGATAAATGCAGATCACTTTATTATAAAATATTTTATAAATTTTAAATGTATAATTGTTTTATCTAATCTGTAGTGAGATCGTGAAATAATAAATTTGTGAGGAATTCCACTGTACGGATGTAGGAGGAATGCTTACAACACCTCAAAAGTTTTCCACACCGAGTGGAAAACAAAATTTCTGTTGTAAACACACCAAATATGATGAAAACACGAGATGGTTACAACAAAATGAGTGCTGTTTTAGAAATGTTGTAAACTTTTGGTGTAAACACGTGTTTACAACTCCGATGTAAACGTGCCTTTGCTATCCAATGAAAGGCAATCAGACTGTTCTTACCGCCAATAATATACGTACAAGGAACTAGAACAGCCGATATTCTGATAGCTTACACCGCACATTCTTTGTATTCATTCATTTGGTGGCTCTCATGCGTTTTAAACAAATTGCCTTTCTAGGAACAATTTACATTTCTTAAAAACTTTAAACTCTGTTAAACAAACGCCGTGTAAAAAAACTTTCATTTAAAAAAAATCTTACAACTTCTTAAACTTCGAATGTTTATCTAGATCTGCTTAGTCAAAATACCAATTATGCTGCAATCTAGAACATTATTTAAAAGTTGCTTAGAATGTACTTTATAGTCGCGATCACATGCATTCAAAAGAACTCGGTTCCTATTTTCATGCACTGTTGGTTTTACATGAAGAACTTTTCGATTCTTTTAGACGATGATTTTAAGAATCTGTTCACTGGGGAAAAAATACCCAGTTCACTGACTTTCTGTGATTTCATAATGGATTGTGTATCAATTACGAAGTGTTTATTTATAAACTACTAGCCGCCTTCGGTGACCAGCTTGATCGCCAGAAATAAAATTTCAACTGAATCATTTATAAATAATTTTATATTCATGGTACCCTTAAAAAATAGTTTTAAACTTCAAATTGCTATAGACATTTAACCCGTGTTCATTTCGTAGCCTTGCACTTTTTTCCTGTTACTTGTCTACATCAACGTAAAATACGCAGTTGATATCAACATTACTTTGGCACGGCACATTTTACGTCCAGAAGCATGCTAGTTGGCTTAAAACACGCTGATAAAAAGAATTAAAACATAGCAACGATAATCTTTCACTTTACTGGATTATTTCATTATATACTAACTATCTTGAGGACTTCCTTTACAGATTTCTCAGAAAAATTGATCAAATAAAAGAAGAAAGTAAAATTTAGCAAGATATTTTCTTAGCTTTCTACAATTGTAGAGAAACACGCGATTAAATATTTGTTTAAACAACGAAAACGTTTTGAAATGATTTGCAACAATGAAAAGTATTGTTGCAAATTATGCCAAAAAATATTTTTTTAAATTTATTAAAAGTAGAGAAAAAAATGTACGACATCTTAATTGATATAATTGAGAAGGTAATTTTTTGCACTTTCAGATGGCTTAAAAATGGTTTTTGTGCTGTAATATTTTCGAGAGTTATTAAGGAAAAACACCAAAATTTCGCATATTTTTACTTAATTAAAATTCTAATAAAAAAATCAGAAAAAAGGTTCCGAGGTACACATCCCCACCCTCCAAAGAAAGTTCGTGCCAAATTTCGTAGCTCTAGCGGTCTGCTCTGTAGAGCAGAGGTGCTCACACTATTTTTATTTCCGACCCCCTCACTTTGTGTAAAATTTTGTCGCAACCCTTTGGAGGTCTGATAACTGGGGATCGCAATCACAATTTTTGAAGAAAAGCCTTATATTTTTTATTGTCAAATAAATTTCTTTGAATTTAGCGACCACAAAAATTTTCTCACGACCCCTTCGGAGGTCGCGACCCACGATTTGCGCACCACTGCTGTAGAGGACCAACACACATTCTCCTTTATTATTAGTAGAGATTACCTAAAAACTGACAATGGTTCCTGAAATTGTTATAATTACTCACTGAATATCGTAACATAGAAACTTCCTTCTGTTTTATATTTTACACATGACATGTTTTTCTTTTCCTTTTTTTTTCGTATTAATGTTTTTCGTCATTTTATTTTGAATAAATATCGTCAATTCTCCTTCTAAAAGACTTTTTTTTTCCTGTTGATGTGAAAACGATCGAATTTCAAGGCTTTTGTTCGAGTTGAAACTTTACTGGTAGAAAGGAAATTAATCAAGCATTTATTTAGTTACTATGAAAATATGAAGGGTGTCTAAAAATTATTAGTACGAACTTTTCGGTAAGGTTGTTAACATCAAAATTACATGAGTCGGAAACATCTGTTGGACTTGCCAAACGGAGTAGCAGATGTATACAGGGCCAGATCTCCCATAGGGCCAACCTAGGCCATGGCCTAGGATGCAGCCGTCATGGGACGCATATACAGAATAAATAACTACCAAATATTTACAAATTATTCAGTATTTTTTTGAAAAGGTTATATAAAATGATGTTTTTACTTTCTCATATACCAGGTATACAAAGAGAAAGTATTGTAATCGTCAAAAAATTCGAACTCGAGATTTTGACGGATCTCCACGTTTTAGACCTCCCTGAGTCCGAAAAACACAATTTTGGAATTATGTCTGTCTGTCTGTGAACACGATAACTCGAAAACTATTAGAGATACGAGGATGAAATTTGGTATGTGGTCTTTAAACATAATTTGTAGGTTTCTGTCAAATTTTGGACAAAATCCGTCAACGGGAAGTCTGTCTGTCTGCATGTTCGAGGTCATGCGAACGCTATAACTCAAAAACTTGAGAAGCCAGATGGATAAAATTTTATACACAATTTTATCGTCATGAATGTAGGTCCGTATAAAATTTTGGGCCAAATCCGTCAAAGGGTTGACTGTCTGTCGGTCCGTATAATTTACTTTTGAAGAGAATCCGTTATCTCCACGCGCATGCGTACTGGAAGAACGAAGAGGAATTTCATTACGGAGTAGCGAATTACTTCAGTTTGTCCTTGAGCCGGTAAGAGAAGAAAATCGTTACGCATCTCTTTGAATTTCATTTTTTGCATAGATATTTTTCAATCACTATAATGAAAAACCTTCTGATAGTCATTGGATTCTGGGTAACAATAGGTTCGAATTTTTTTAGCCACGCAGGGGAAGGGGAAACGGCACCTTTTTGGGGAAGTATACGAGAAAGTTTAAGGGAGAACACTCCCGCTTGTTTAAGTTTGCATTAGTTACGTTAATATATTTAGCGATAGATTTTATTTTGTCTGCCGTGGACCCTTGCACTTCTTTGCACTGAAACGACATTGATAATATCTTTTCACTTCAGTGATCCTCCAAACAGTGGCGGCTCGTGAGCTTAGAAACGAGGAAGGCTGCAAAAAATGTTTATCAAGAGAATAAAATTTGAAAAGCTACTTTATCTCCAAGTAGGCCAAGTTTTTAAATTCCAAATCCAGATGTGAAATTTCCTGCTTCTCAAACAAAGTAAATAACCAGCATATGACATTTTCTATTAGTTTTGCTAACAAAAATTAAAGTGAATTTTGATGTGACGATTCCTCTGACGAATGATAATCATAATAATAATGGGAGCTCCACATATACACTTCCCTCCTTGCCCAGTTCACTCGATAAAACTCTTTCAGAAATAAATATAAAATAACTCGTATGCAGAAAATTTATTTTTAAGCTAAAACATGTTAAATACATTTTTTACGGAAATACTCTAAAAATTTGAAAGTTTCAGAAGAGTATTATTTGTTTGAATCTATCGTCGCAACACGAACCAAAACTCATAAACAGCAATGAGATTGCAGCTTGTGTGAGAGTGAGGGAAAAAGAAAATATATTAAAAACAGCATCTTTCTTTTTTTCAGTTGGCTCCGTGCCAACCAGAGCTGTGCTGACTTTCAGCCCATAGCCGTCTAAGTTAAAGGAAGAAAGAGTTGCTTTTTCACTCCGGATTTTCTGGTCAGTGAGCGGATTTCGGGGGATGGCAGATCATTTTGCAGCTCACACCTGCGTCTCTCTCCGTTTGAATTCATTTTATGCATCTTTTACAATTTTTTATTACTTTTAACGTAGGACTACATTCCTCCCATTGGGGTCTCAGGAAGGAATTTAATTCACACGCCAAAACGCCACAAAAAACGTTGTATGGGAGATCTTCTATATCTCGGTAACTACATATGCTAAAAATATAACTAATGCCTTATTTTAGAAGCATTAAACAAAAAACAAAACAACAAAACAAAAGTTACAAAAAAAAATTGAAAATCGGAAAAAATAGAATCGCGAGTAACAAAGAGAAACCGAGAAACAAAAGAGTCACGCGAGTAAAGTAGTCCTACGCCTTTAACATCAGCGGCTGTTTGAAAAAGACAGCCTCCCGTCATTTTATTTTATTTTTTTGCATTTTTGGAAGTCATTGAACTCTGAGAGTGGAAAAGTAAGCAAATAAGATAAAAAACGAAAAATACAAGTTTAAAAAATAATTTCTGGGGGTGCTGCACCTCTGCAGCCCTAATGGACGAGCCGCCACTGCCTCCAAGCCTATTCACGGACAAAAGCGCGAAGAAAAAAGTTCTAGAGGTATTTAAGCCGCTTTCAAGAAATTCGATCGAATATTTTTGTAGGTATTAATGTTATTTTGAAAAAAAAATCTTAATGTGTTTCGTAGATTGTAAAGATTGTATTAAATTATGTCTTTCAAAAATAAACTGTTGTATATTAAATTCAAAATTACATATCAAATTTTTTGAGTGAAGGGCGGAGAAAAAACTTCGGCCTAGGGCGTAGAAAATATGTAAATCCGGCCATGGACGTATATATATTTAATAATGTCGCAAGAGATGTTAGATTCCGCTATTACACATCTTGATCAGCGTTGATTGCTGCATACACTTGAAATTTCTGAAACTTTAGCTGTAACACTGGCGAATCTTCCCACAAGCTCCATTTCTGAAGTAACGAGCATTTCCAACACCATGCATTTTAGTGTCCTCCATAGAAAGAAACCAAAGCTCAATAAATTAAATCAGATGTTCCCAATCTGTGGTACCTGTGGCGAAGGACCAGTTGGGGGTGCGCGAAAGCAATGCTGGTAGCTGCGGAAACAAGAAAACACAAGGAATTAATTTGGCTGACTTCTGAATAGAAGTGAAAGAAGAGTACCAAAAACTCAGAGTTAAAGCAATAAAATAATGAGGCAACACTAGCTTCACGTGTTTCAATACTTGTTTCATGTGTTTTGGTCGAATTAATACTATTGTAAAAATGGAGTAAAATGTAAAATCCAAAATAAGTTCTAAAAATGTCATTAAGTTAATTCGTCTTTTAAGCTGACCTAAATCTTAAACGTTATTGTTATAGGATATTACAATAACGTTTAAAAAGTATAAAGTATAATTAAATCACTGTAAGAAAATGTACGAGCTAGATTAATTAATTTTATGGCGATAGATGGAACCACAGTTCTGCTACTAGAAGCTCCATCTTTTTCCCTAACAAAACTGGACTACACACCCAGAGCGAGCTGCAGCACACCGCAGGCAGCAAAATGTAACCTCTCTCAATCCGTCTGTTCACCGATCGTTCTTGGCGCAGTTAAGCCGCCCGATCTCCCGACTGTAAGTAACTATGACCCGACTAATCTTCCTTATGGCTCTATAATCTATAGTCTCTAATTGTTAGTCTCTAAATCTTTAACCTGTAACATCTATCCCTTGTTAATCTGGCTCATTAACAAATATGACTTCATGTAAATTCTCAGCACTCCAACAAACCTTTTTGTGTATATATCTCCCCCCCCCTATAGTACTTTAATAAATGTTTTGTATTTAACTTGAAGTCTCCTCGTTTATTTTATATAGTATTTTGTTTCAAATTTTAACGTGTTAGAACCCTTAAAGTTCCCTAGACATAAATCCGAACTATTTACCCCTTATAGGTAACCCCTTCCGCGGGCATTTTGTTCATTGAACGGAGTCCTACATTGATGAAAACATCTTTGCATGGGGGGAGAGGATATGATATTTGGGGGTACTCAAAAATGAAAGGACTAATCAAGGGGTACATGAGGGGTAAAAAAAGGCCGGGGACCGCTGAATTAGATGAGCGTGGAGGCCATGCGACTGCTCCATCATTACCAATCAATCGGTTTCAAAAGATCTGTTCAAGTGCTCATGAACAGACTTAAACGGACTTGAGCCCGTCATATTGCAAACCACTTTTTGTTGGAATATGAGTAAGTAGCTGCTGTAAAACCTTTCGAAGAAAGATAAGATATTTCGTTCCCTTTTATTGCTTTTAATGCTTATCCCTGCAATATGAGTAAGTATACCTACCAGTTGAGAAATCGCATACAGATGCATGCATTTTGCAGGGTGTTTGAAAACAACTTAGCCAAAATAAAAGGGTAGGTAGGGCATTTAGAAACAAGTCATTTTCGCAATAGAATATTGGATCGGAAATGCAAAGGGGGCTACAGAACAGAACGCCGTCTCTTACCCCCGTCCCCGTGACCAGACAGGTCACTGAACGGTTTGATGGGCAAGACACGGGAATTTTATTTAAGAAAAACAAAAAGAAGGAAATATATACATTATGTACAGCACAGGCATTTTCACTTTTACACTATTAGTTCGTAATAGTCTTTTCTTTAGATGATGTTATACCTTTCTATTATTTGAAGGGGGGAATGTCCGGTAATTGAGCTACTAAGTTCAGCTCGCTTGAAAGTTGAAGGCTAGGGAGGCCGGAAAAGATCTCTGTTTTCGCTAATGAATTTGATAATCCCACGAATTTTCTGCCTGGAGACGAGGTTATTGGCGACCCTTTTCAGCAATTCTTGTTCGAAGTTTGGCGCTGACTTCCCCATATATGCAAGACACTGTATAAATACACTCCGTGGCATAGTGAAGTGCTGTGCCAATTCCACCACAACTACAATAATCGCTGTCAGACAGGTGAAACCTTTTGAGGTAGGCAGGGAAAGGTCCATGTTGAGAGAAGAAGAAAGGGGGCTACAGGGCTACAGGGGACTCTATGTCAGTGAATTATGTAAACAAAAAGGATACACCAGATGAAATGTACAACGCATATTGAATGGAACAATCTGCAGCGAACCTCTTTTTCCTTTCCGACCTAATTTTCTATTGCGAAAATGACTTGTTTCTAAATGTCTTACTTACCCTCTAAGTTTGGCCAAAGTTTTTTTAAACACTTTGTTTAAGGCGACTACAATTTGAAGAGCGACAAAAGAATTTGCTCTTTTTGCACGTGGATGTATAGCGCCGCTTAGTGCTCTCAGGTGACCGATATGACCATTAACTATAATACACATGGAGCATGCATATAACATGCGCATAATATGCATATAACATGGAATCCTATATGACCATTAACTATAATATTGTTGCGAACTAGTAATGTCGCTTCCCAGCAATGCTAGTCTTATGGTTGGAAAGAGACATTTACAGAGGTTCTTACTTTCCATAGGAGGTAGGTAAGCCTACATCCCCTGACCTTGGCGACAAATTGAAGGTTCTGGAATTTGCAGGAATTGAGGTCTTATCTCTCATAGGAGCCGAGATCCGGATTTCTCCAGATGATTCCACTTGACGTCACGGCCTGTTGGGAAGACTATAAATACCGCCGTGCTCGAATAAGGGAAGAAGAATCTCTTTCGAGTGCGAACGTCTTTTGGAGTCTTGTTCTCGTTGCGAGTTGGTCAGCTATTAGACGCGGAGCGCTTTTGTTCGTGCTGTTGCTGCTCTTATTAGCGATTTTCTATCTGTTAGTGCAGCTAATTTGTACGATAATTGTTTTTCTTGTTTCCTGTGCTTCGCGTTTTCTGGAGTATTAGTGAATAAAGCGTCGTTCTTCATTATCCTGCTTGTTGGACTGTTTTCACCGTATGCGGCCGTTCAAATATTACGTAAGCATGTTTTTGGTATTTTTTTACCCCCCTCCCCCCTTGTCAGCAAAAATAAGCAAATCGCAAACACCCCTCATATAATTACGTAAGCGAACTGCAACACCCCCGTTCTTTATTTTTACAAAATGTATAACTGTAATAATCTAATTTTAAAAATTTTAAGACTTAATTCAA
>BGPR01024788.1:0-22888 GCA_013235015.1 Araneus ventricosus | reverse complement strand
TTCAAAGACTGTGTCTAAGCGTCCTTCAAAGACTGTGTCTAAGCGTCTTTCAAAGAACTGTGTCTAAGCATCCTTCAAAGACTGTGTCTAAGTGTGCTTCAAAGGCTGTGTCCTTTGGATGTAACAGTGAATGAAATGAAGGTGTGCGTAGAGAAAACTTCAGATAATAGTGAAATAGACTACTGCATGTAGGATGCCTGCGTGATCAAGAATAGTCGCATAGGGCAGTTATTATGTACTCAAAAAAACTCTGCAGTACTGTTTAAATTGTATCCTTCTAATCCTTGTTTAAAAAGAAATCATAGCCATATATAATCAGGACAAATGTTTTGAAATACACTGCATTTTATGTTTAATTTATATGCAAAATAAAACTTTCATTTACCTCTGTTCCAGAAAATTTTTCCATTTACAATCCGTAGCAGCACAAATATATTTCACAATATTTTAAAGATATTGTTCAATATTCTCAATATTGGGAAATATCATAAAAATGCAGCATCAGTGTTGTAGATAATCATGTGCTACTTGGAATAGTTCTGATACACGCCATTTATAGCATTTATTTGTAAGGCAAAAGTTCTTTCAATTGCTTCCAAATGTTATTCATACTATTTGCACTTTTTAAAAGTTATTAGGCTTAACAATATAATCAAAATTTTATATTCTGTTAGCATTTTTCCCATGCATATTTTCTTATATGAAGAACGCTAGGAAACAGCATATTATAATTAGTAATGAGGAAAGAAATTGTAAAAAGCAAAGTACATAAATAAATGAAATATTGAATGAAATATCCCAGGTAGCACAACATGTTGTCCGATATTGTATAATATTGTTCGATATTATATAATATTATATGATAGTGTACAATCTTATACAATATTGCGAATAATGTTCAATATTGTACAATATCTTTGTGCTACTAGGGTAGCGCGTCTGTGGACTCGGGTAATTCAACAAGCTACAAAATTCGAAAAAATATAAGGTGACAACAACTTTTCATTTGAACTGCATAGTTTAGAATCACGAAGAAAATAAAACTGTGTACCAAATTTTTTCCATCTAGCTATTCAAGTTTTTGAGTTATAGTATTCAAATGACCGCGGATATAGAGACAGACAGACTTCCCGTTGACGGATTTTGTCCAAAATTTGATAGAAACCTACAAATTATGTTTAAAGACCACATACCAAATTTAATCCCCGTAGCTCTAGTAGTTTTCGAGTTATCGTGTTCACAGACACACAGGCATACATAATTCCAAAATTGTGTTTTTCGGACTCAGGAAGGTCTAAAACGTGGAGATTCGTCAAAATCTCGAATTCGAATTTTTTGACGATTACAATACTTTCTCTTTGTATACTTCGTATACGAGAAAGTAAAAATGGAAGCACATGATCGTAGTGATAACCTAAAAGAAAATCACTACGTTAATACCACAAAATGACATCATTGTCCAATTACGGAAAGTGATCGCAGTGACGTCAGAGTCACCATGACGTCATGAAAGGACACATGATTGACCCTGGTATGTTGTTATTTGTGTGGTTCGTTACCAGGTGATCAACTGTTGTGTCACTGCTATGTGATACATTACTGTAATCCTTTAGCATCACTATGACGATGATTCCGAATAATGCTTCAAAATAATCAGTACTAAGAAATATCTGTCTTTCATTTATAATTGCAAAATTCCTGGGAGAGATTTGATTGTAGTAATTTATAGAGTTAATAATTTTAAGTAGAATAATTTTTCTGAATAATTTGTGAAATGATATGCAACCCAAATAATACCAGATGCTCTACAAAATTGCTATGATGCGTTCACAATATTGTACAGTCCACAGAAAAATAATCGCGAAAATACCGTGCAATATCTTTATGTAAATAGAGAGAGTTCATCATAACAGAGAAACGATCTCTTTGAATGAAAAGATTAAGAATACAATAGATATCTTAACATAGAATATTATATTTATTGCGATCAAATATTCATAATATGCGATAATGTAAAAATAGTAAGCAAAATAAGACCGAAGATAAGACTAAAACCACAAGGATCAATTTTCAACGATTCAGTTGTGAAAATATCATTACTTACACCGATATGGAAATGCGTTTAAAATCGAAAAAAGTGAATCAATAAAATTTTTCTTTAATTTAGATGCAATACATTCTCAATGAATTAATCAACATACAGCTGAAAAGCAACTGTATTCATAAGAAGTCTTCTCAATTTTTCAATTTTCTCATTCAGAAAAATTGGAAGGCAATTATTGTTAAAATTTATTGCCCTTAGAGAAATGGTCATTTGTCAACTGTCAAATTAAGGCGCTTGAAATGAGATTGGAGAAAGACTTCTAGAACATAGTGGCATTGTTAATAGTCAATTGCAATTTTTATGAAACGAATTATACTGGGCCTGTTTTAAATCCTACACATAAATATGTGCTTGGAATAATAGTTTTCAGAATTTATCTGTCTTGAATACAACATTGTTGGAATTTGATTATTTTAGAGCGTTTTAAAATTATAAAATAAAATGTTTCGAAATTTAGAGAGAAAAATGTTTCTTATCCATTAGTTTAACTTGTATCTATACTTATAAAAGGCAATGTTTGTGTGCGTGTGTGTGTGTTTGTCTGCGATGTCCAGACAAATCTATCGCACTTACAACCATGAAATTTGGCACACAGGTAGTCGTAATGGTAACTGAATGCACCTCGAAGCCGAAATTTTAAAATGTAATGTAGAAATTTTTTCATTTAATGTTTTGTGTTGTTTTGGTTGATTTTTCGCACTAATTTCTCAATAGAATGATTTCGAATAATTGTACGACAAAAATAGATACACTATCGGAAAGAGCACGCGATTTCCGTTCTAATGAAGTTAGTTTTGAATTTCTTCGGAACGTTGCTGCCAATTTTGATTGGAGGACGCGCAGGATACGTCATGACCTTCACCTGAATGAATTACTTCGATTATTTTCGGATTCGATTTTATATTTTGCTTGCTGCATAATAATCATTTTCACGTTCCAGTTTCGTAATATTGTTTTGGATTAACGTAATCTATACTGTAGAGCGAAAAAAATAAGCAGGAAAATCAAATAATGTGTATCTTTTGTTTTGGTTTTGTTTTCAAAACTTTGTCATGTCATTGTGGGCGTTTTTTTTCTTTCATTTTGTTAAAGACCTAATTCCACAGGCAACGCCGTGCGTTCGGCAGTGTCTTGACGTGTTTAAGTCTCGCATATTTTACTTGAAGGATAATAATCATTTTCACGTTGCAATTTTGTAATATTGTTTTGGATTAACGTACTCTGTACTGTAGAGCGAAAAAAATAAGCAGGAAAATCAAATAATGTGTATCTTTTGTTTTGATTTTGTTTTCAAAACATTTTCATGTCATTGTGGGCGGGTTTTTTTTTTTTCATTTTGTTAAAGTCCTGATTCCACGGGCAACGCCGTGCGCGTACTGCTAGTAGGATATAAAGAGCAGTTTGTTCTCGTTTTGTTTACAAACCGATTAACTGATTCATTTCGACTTTAATTTGAGATTTTTTTTACATTAAATAAGTTTTAATGCTGAATTTAGATACATGTGTGAACGGAACCGAAGTCGTAGTTACTAATCTTTTGTTTTTTATCTTATTACAATGCTTTTATTAGGATAGAAGTTATGTGGGGAGGTAGGGTAACCATAAAGAAAGATAGAAGCCCCGACCAGCCAAGGCATCCAGAGTACCGCATGATACTACTACGCATGGTACCTAGGTATACGGAGTATTACTCCCTGCGAGCCCCATAGCACTAGTACTTTACTTTACACTACGACACACACATTCCTCCAGAGATAAAGTTCTCCAGTTTGCAATTTGGATGGGTGTGCTTAGAGAATCTACTGTGGTTGGTCACAAAATGGTCATCAGTGACCCATGGAACAACCCCTCTCTGTAGGAGGTACGATCCGTCATCAGAAAAGTGGTGAATATAATCACAAACATTGCTGTACTCCCTAGGAAAACAAGAACCTCATTACGTATTCGGCAACTTTTCATCCCCATATTTAAGGTGCCACCTTCAGAGGGATATAAGGGGGAAAATGAACGTCCTAGTTCGGCATGGCAGTGGAGCTTCCCAAGTAAGTGTATAATTTAATTATATTACTTTTATAACTTCATACTGATTGCATTTAATTGGGCAGATGATGCTTCGAGGCAATTTTTTTTCAAATAAAAAAATCATTCGTTGTACAGCTAACGCAGGTCTCTATTTATTCTTATATTCACTGCATTTTCAGCTTGTTGTTGCGAGCAACTGTTATTACGAGTTTGAGTTATGGCTACATTTTATAGGGTATCTCTTGATTCATGATTTGTGCCATAATATTTTTCTTAAAAATTTTGGCTCGCAGACGGTGTTTCAGACGCATTTTCTCGATTAAATTCCAGCCCATAAAAAGGTTCCCTTTTTTGCTTGAGATATTTTCATATTTCAAACCACACTTTAGATCATATCAAAGTAGTAAATATAATGGCTTGGAAGATTTTATATGGAAGCCAAAACTTGACATAAAAAATTTAATTTTTCATTCAATATCCATTTCGATGGATTTTTCTGAACATTTGTTGTGCTTCATGGTGCTGAAATTCATTTATTTTATTGTCCAAATTCTTAAAATGATGCCAAGTATGATGTGTATCTGCTCTTTGACAAAAATAAACACTCTTGATTGAATAGAACGTTTATTTCATTAAAAAATTCTAAAAGAACAGAAAATAATGATTTAATGAATCTACAATTCATTCCAGATATTCACGCTTGATGCATTTACAGATATTTATGATCGGTTATTTGCTAACAGCTAGGCTCACAAACGTCCTGGTTTTAAAACTTGCTCAGAAATCTTGACTTTTTTATATTTTCTCTCAATATACCATCTATACAGGGTTCCTACTTATATCCGTTACACCCCCCTTAGCTTCTAAACGCTGACTGACAGCTTAGGCCATAAAGTTGGTGTTTAGGTATAGTAAAAAGGATATGCGCTACTCGATGAGAAAACTTACAACGCCGTCTATCGGCAAATTTTGGAATTAGCGGTCCTATCTCGTAAACGGTGCAAGATAAGAGAGAAAAAGTCAATTAGAAAGATGTAGAGCACTCTCGATTTTGTACGAAAAGATACCTTGCGCAAATTAATACTCAAACAGAATGCAAAAAATTTGTTTGGTCACGATTTCGAAAATTGCCATTTCATAAAGAGTGGAAGAAAGAAACTGAGACACGTCCCTGTCTTCTGGATCATTTGTTTATATTGCTCAAAATACTCTCCGTTAGCCACTATACACATTTTCACTCTGGACTGGATTTCTCGCTTCGTTCGCGTTTCACGACACCAGTGTTGAAAATCACAATCAAACAAATGTTCATTTTCTATATTCTCTTTTGAGTAGTAATGTGCACAAGGTATCTTTTCGTACTAAATCGAGAGTGCTCTACAACCATATAATTGACTTTTTTCTCGTATCTTTCACCGTTTACGAGATAGGATCGCTAATTCCAAACTTTGCCGATAGATGGCGTTGTAAGTTGTCTCATCGAGTAGCACATAGCCTTTTTACTACACCTAGACACCAAATTTATGGCCTAAGCTGTCACCGTTTAGAAGTTAAGGGGGCTGTAACGGGTATAATTGGCAACCCTGTATAAAAGAGTAAATCGTTTCTTAATCCATCTATTCTGCTTCTAGAAATATAATGTCATATAAGATGTGTTCGTTTCGAAATCTCAGTAGGAGTATTACTTGTACTGGGCGACTTATATAGTTTATTGTCGACTAATAAAATACCTCAAAGGCAACATAATTCCAATTAACTAACTTGACTACATTAACCCCTAAATTCCCACTTTTTGTCTTCTAAAATTTTGAAAATAAGACTGAAGCTCTAATGCCTGTTGTTGTCGATAGGATATATATTGAAAATAATATTAAATCAATTTACAACATATAGATGGCAGCCTGAATGCCGATGAAAAAATAAAATAAAATTAATGTTTTTCACTTGAGGCTGCATCTTTTTTGCTTTGATTGTACACTTGAGAATAAAGTATTTTATTCTACAATGTTGAACAAAATTCCTTATACGCATTATTAGTTATTAAAATTCATCTGTGTTTAGAATTATAGAATTTTATCAAGGGATTTTTTTCTGAAATAAAGTCCAAATGTTATGAGTTGGTTAGAAACTGCTTTTTAGCCATAAACCATACTTAAAACAACATAGAATTTTTTAAAGTATTTTTTCCATGTTTTATTCAAGAAATGAAAGTTAAAAACATTTTTAAATCAATTTTTAAAAATCTTGCTTTTAAGGGTTAAGATCCTTGACTTTTCATATAGACTTGAAAGGAGTCAACTTTACAGCAATAGCAAAAATAGTTCATTTGATATTTCACTCTATCCTTACAGTTTTAATCATTAGCTTAGGAGGAAAACCCAAAAGCTGCTTACCACGGAGATTTTGACGACGGAACAAAAAATTACATTCCCCTCTTTACAAGTGATCAGGATATAGGACATGGGAGGTGATATTTCCTGGGGATAAGGTGGGAAAACGATAAATTAAGTGATCAGAGTAGAAGTAGATTTAAAGGGGGGGGGCGGGGGGTAGAATCCTAATCTTTTACTGTAACGGCAGCTGCACGCGCCCGTAAGGAAAGGGTTAAGAATTAAGCATGCTTCAAACAGCCAGCCACGAAAAGCACTATCCAAATGCTTTCGACGATTCTTTTCTGCTTTCTGTCAGTTTCACCGCAATTCTCTCTCTCAGCGTATTTGGGGAGTTTCTTATCAAAAGTGAACATACCCATTTTACAAAATTGGATTTTAGAAAAATAAATATTCATTTTTTTCAAAAAGATTAAGAATTTTAGCCAGCTTCACAAAACGGGAAAAAAACATTTTTTGACATATTGAGACTGCGATGGGATGGGAAAAAACCTACAGGTTTAAACCGAAAACCGCTTTTTTTTGTTTCGGTTATTTTTGCCTCGGTTTAAACCGGTTATTTTTTCAAATCCAATAACCGGGTCGGAAGATGGGCTCGATTTTAGGTTCGACTAGACTAAAATTTACCAAGTTATAAAGCTTTGAATTTCATCACCTTAGGCCAATCACCGACAACCGCTTCCTCGAGGCGTCTGTTGGTTGGTGGATTATTGAAAGGGTCTTTATGAACAGATAAATATTGTCCAATGGATTTATTTCCTGCAAAAACAATACTAATAAAACATTTTGTCTGCAAACGGCATCTGTTTTTTGTAGCCAAAAATATTTATCTTTAATCGGATGTTCTGTGGCGTCCGAAAGATTAGTATCTGCGTTGAATGATGTTGTTTCCGATGAGAGGTATCGACTCACGGATCAACACATTGCTGAAAGAGTATTTATGGGAAGATTAGATGATAAATATTGGCCAATGAATTAATTTCTTGTGAAAACAATGTTAATAAAATATTTTGTCTATACTACTAGTTTATTGCAATAATTATTCATTTATTATTATTACATATTGTATTAATTGCTGATTTATAATCATCACTTATTACATTAATTCATTATTGTATTAATACTTACTTATTGTATATTATTATTAATAAAAAATTCAACTGTCTTATAATCTCAGCCGTATCTGTGGTCACTAACTTTTTTATATTCACAGACAAGGCAGGATTCACATATGTCTACGCCCTATGTTGAAGCACAAAATTCTGTGCCCCCTCCTGAAAATGCTGATTTATTATTTTCAATTTAATATCAAAGGTTATTTTTTAAACAGATGCACTTAATACAAATTTTATAATCTTTGAACAGCATTGTATTTTTGATTCAAAACCACGCTATTTATAAAATTTCATAAAATTAACACCTGTATGAGGAAAAAAAAATCCACGGAATTTGTTGAAGCTGTCGTACTGAAATTTCTCCATTCTCGCTTTTGTGCATGAAAAGACTGTTTTTGTTTCATTGAGATCATATCTTGTTATATATGCTTCAACGCAAAGAAGTGCTTTGGCATCAGGCTGGATTTACACACTTCTACGCCCTAGGCCAAAACATACTTTTCGCTCCTTCCCCTCTAAAATTGTTAATTTTCAATTTAATATACAATGATTAATTTTTGAAACATATAAGTATAATACAATCGTTATAATCTCTGAATAACATTAAATTTTTAATTCAAAATTACATTATTTATGAAATAAACTAATAATATCGTCTACAAAAATACTGCATTTCTTGAAATAGTCTGAAATACCTAATGGAACTTCGTTCGAGCTTTCATCCGTTAATATGTTTGAAAAGTCATTGAAGTGCACAAATTTTCTTAAATGTCTTTCAATGCAAATAATTTCAAAGGCAAAAAACGATAAGGTCCACAGAAGAAAGAAATGTATCGCTTAATATGCTTATTGTAAATTTCAAAAATATAATTTTGTATGGCCTTTTGAAAATAACACTGAAAAATGTGTAAATATTTGGCTGTTATTTCTACTGATCATGCGTCCTAGGCCATGGCTTAGGTTAACCCGATGGGAAATATGGCCATGTATGGCATTCTGTTGTTAATATTTGGCTGTTATTTCTTCTGCGTATGTGTCTCCTGATTGCTGCACCCTAGGTCATGGCCTCGAAATCTGGACCTTGTCACAGAGGGGGATGCGCTAGTCGCCGTTTTGCCACTATATTCCTTCTTCTTCGAACCCACATGATCATGAACAGGAATGGCGTTAAAGTCTGCCCAACGGCGGGAAGGGTCTTCCCAATAGTCCGGCGCGACCTGCTGTACAAGGGGAGGGAATTAATGATGACCCTCTCAAATTTTCTTGAGATCTTTATTTATCAACTAGTTGAATAGCCCATTGCGTTAACGGGATACAAAAATTTGCTTCGACAGGGGGCACAGAATCCCCGATAGGGGGCCCCTGCCTCCCGGACACCCCACTGAAGCCATCCCTGATCGTGAACCGTAGTATAATCCACGTCCTTAAGGGAAAAGACAACTGTACACGTGAAGAAAGCAGGTAGGCAGAATGATACCCTGGCTAGCTCCATAGTCATTGCCAAGTGATACGCAAGGTTAAAGAAATTGCATAGTTATACAAAAACATTTCAAGAATCAAATCATCTGGATAGAAAATCTGAATCGAGTTATATGATAAGGCGGAACCGTTTTACCTCACTGAAGAACGTTTTCAGTTCTGTTTGATGAAATTCTATTTGTAGAGTTCTGTCGTAAAAATCTCTAGAGTTACGGTAGCCATAATTTAGAAATTTAATTACTTACAAAATGAATATGGATCGGTCCTTTTTCTCTTTAGAAAATAAAAAATGGCTAACTGAAACTGAAAAGAACACTTCATGCATGTAATTAGTGATAAATATGATCGGCTTCAGCCCTCAAACAATATTTAAAAATGTTTTTTGTACTTGTTTTACATTTTAAGTAAAAACTGCAATTTTAAACTAAATTAATACCTAGTCATTTTTTAGCCTCGTTTGAAAAAATTGCATTTGTTAACCTCGCTAATTACTGTATTTTGAGGCACAGGGAAAGAAATTGATTTTCACGCATATTTGTTAAAAAGGATAATTTTAAAGAAGGCCAGTAAGGTTTCGATAAAATAGAAGAGAAAGTATCACGTTACTGACTTTATAAATAGAGCATTTTCCCTATACAGTTATCCAGGTGCTTAGGTGCATTTAAAATTAAATATGAAAAACAATATAACCTAATATTATTCACACAATGAAATACAGAAAAATAATAAGATTAAAAACTATTACTATGAAAAAGACAACCCAGATATGGAATTCCAACAATCAAATGCCAGTCGACCTTAGGAATCGATTATGTCACATTATTTCGAAATTTGTAGGCGCCAACCTTCTGTGAGGGCCAATTGTTGGAAAAAGACAACAAATATAGGAGTAAATCTCCAAAATATATGAAGAAAAGAACGAGAAAATTAAGTAAATGCTTATATATATATCCCAATGTATTTTATAACTAAACACAAACGCATTGATAAAGAAGAGAAAGGAATGTCTGATACTTGTAAATGTTTCATTCCCGTTTCACGAATCGATTGAAAAGCAGTTGGAGCACTCGTCTTCTTCGACTTAAAATCTTCTCGTGTTATACATTGACTGGTAAGAATGAATAAATATAATTTGAAGATGCATCGGTAAATTTCAGTTGATATTGAAATACATTATTTCGTATTCATCTAAAAGAAACATGATAAAGATTATTTATTAGTAGTTCAGTAAACAGCAGATCTCACCTCCCCCCCCCGAAAAAATCTCAGATCTGCTCTTCTTCGCAGTCTTCAACGATTTAACCATTTCTTTTTCGAATACTAATTATTTACGTAAGTCTCTACGTTTATCGGTATGTAAAAAATTATAAATAAATGTCTGCTTTTACTACTAAAAAAATAACATTAAATGTCTCGCTATTGCCAAAATGACTGAACTGTCTTAATGGTTCCAAATTCACCCTTGACTCGCCAAACATTGAAACCCTTGAAACGGTCACCATCTTGCAATAGAAGCGAAATATAAAACCTTTTACAAAATGCATAATTTTCAATGACTCCTAGGAACACCCATGCCAAATTCGAAGACGCGTTTGGTCGTGACAGGGTAACAACAGAAAAACAGACGAAACAATAGACAAATAGACGAAATGCTGAATGGTCGAGTTAAATCATTACTCTTTACGCTCTGTCAATTAAGTATTGAAAATTGTTTCATTAACAAATTCTGCAAGGGTATAATAAAGAAGATCCTATATATTCCGCTTATTTGATAGTATTTATAATGACATATTCATACGTAATTCATAAGCATCAGCTAAATGCATACCCATTGAAATGTATGATTTGATATTGAGACCATACGTCCCGGTTTGAACGGAACCGTTCCATTTATAGGTAGCCTGCCCCTTTGTCCCAAAACAGGGCATCGAGACGTCGATGTGTTCCGTTTTCAGAAGGCAATCAACCCATGGTAGCAATTTCGAAACAAAAAAGTCTGTTGGTAGCATTTATTAGCTTAGGATGATTCAACTGAAAATCGTAGCAGACTCCATTAATTTGCATGATGTGAACTTTCGTGTAACTATTGATTAATAGAAGATTTGTGTTCGTCTAAGACGGGCTTTCAGCTTGCCAACAATATCTCAGATTTGATTGTCACAGATTTATTAACGAAAGTTGTAGTAAAAAATCCCATGCAAATTGGCAGAGGGCTTAAAAAATGAAAAAAAGCATGGAAAACAGAACTGATGAAACAATTGATACTAACTTCCAACTGATAACAGAATTCTTCTTACGGAGTTCCGCGTGGATGAATTAAATAAAAAAGAAAGCAAACGACTGAAACTTCATAATTCAACAAGAAGGTCTCCGATAAGTGGAAAAATAATTTAATTCCAGGATAACTTTTATTTGATATTAACGAAGTTCCGCGTCGATGAAGCAACGTAAAATAAAAAAGAAAAGAAACTGCTTAACTCAGCTAAAAAAAAACCTATCAAACAGGAATAACGTCCGCTGGATACGTTGAAGATCTTATAATTTAGCAAAAAGATACATTGTTTCCCACCACACAGAGAAAAAAATGCTAAAGATTATATTAGGAAAATAAATTAATTCTGGTATAACTCTTATTTGATATTAAATCATATCATCACAGAAATCAAAACAGTATCCTGTGTGTATGCTAATTTGTAGACAGACTGTCTGCTCTGAATCTCTATTGGTACGTAGCCACGCACACATTCCTGAGCGTTACCGAAATTTCTGGTCTATTTTAATATAGATATTTTACGTCTACCCGGCACTAATGCACCCGTAGCAAGGGTCTTTTCTCAAATGAATAAATTTTGAATGAGCGAAAAACACAGTTGAAAGTCACACAAGGCTCACAGTCACAGACAGCAAGTCACACAGTGAGGCAATGCTAATTACCAAAATGAATTTTATGACACCCTGTGTTTAAAATCAGCACCGAATATACTTAAGCAAATTTGCTCTTCAGAAAAATATAAGACCACATAAGTTATTTATTCTCACAAGTTCACTCTTGGTCTTCTCATTAATAAATAAAAACTGAAGAAATATGCACGTCTTCGAATACACATACTATTACCTAAAAATTAGTAGATGTGTCGTTTTGAGGAGAAAAATAAATGGTCACTTTAAATATGATAGGCCATTTCTTTAGTTTTGGCGTTTTCTGTAAATCATAACATCTTGATTTTATTATTATATATGAAGTAAAATATGAAATATAAATATATTTCTTCATAAATGGAGCTAGGTGCTAGCTTCTAATTAATTGTTGCTTCCTGTGTATTTGGCGTCGCCTGGTTTACGTCTAAAATTTCGGCAGAGAGTGTTAGGTTTAACACACTCTCTAGTTTCTTTTGATTATCCATTAAGGTTTTTGCATTTTGATTAATCAGAATGTTTCTCATATTGGTATTGGACAGGATTCAGGCCACAAAGGGTATACTTTTGATTTATAATCATACCCTTGACAGAAAATCTTGTCTAATTTGAAATCTTTATGGTGAGTGGTCTTTGATAAAGTTCGCCATTCGATTTCTCATTCATTTCTTCCTTTTTAAACATTTTTTTTTACTTTCTAAATTAATTTTTATGTGTTTTAAATATTATCGTTTTAAACTTCTGTAGATGCAATCACTTGAGGCTGTTGCGTTAGTACGCTTAAAGATGTATTGTCATCGCTTATGTTTAAATCTGCTGTTTCTTATCTATACTTTTTTTTTTAATTTTAATTTTTGTTTAGCATATTTATTATTTGTATCTGTATTATATTATAAATAGCTGCATATGCGCCTTTATATATAATACTAAGAATTTTTATTAATGTTTGATTAATTAATTTAATCAATTTTTAAATAATATTTTCATTAAAATTTAGTCAATTTATAACTGTCATAAATATATTACAATATTGAAAATAAAACTCTAGAAATAGGTATTAAATTCTGCTTCATGTGTACAGCAAAGTATGAATCATTTAGCTTAAGTTTTTGTATCAACAAAATTCGTATATAAGTTAGAAGTTAAACATGGCAGGTATTTTTAAACCACGCATTTTTTTCTTGCGACCTCAGAACATCTTTTCTTCTTTCAAGAAAAGCAGAAATTTTTCAGGAAAGTTGTCAGAAAAATGTGGAAACTTTCTCGGTATAACTGTAGTCATAAAGCCCGAGATTTCCATATCTACGTCCGGCACGTTCAAGTTTGTAGTTTTCAGACCCATTGGAGAAGTTGAGAGGAACTATTTTGGCTGACGTAATCATAAAATACGGGTGGCTGAATTTCTCAGTGGATCTTTGCTTAGTCAAGTGTTCCCTAAGTTAAGAATAAAGTGAACAATAAATAGCAGACGTAACATGATATGTGGTATTTTCCATTAAACTTACATTAATATGAAGAAAATATAGGCAAAATGTCTGTTAAAAGTTATAAACGATCTTTACATTTCTTTATATATAAGGATTGAATATCTAACAAGTTAAAAAAGGACGAATATCTAAAAGTCAAAAATTAATAGAGAAAAATCCAAAAAAATTTTCAAGTCTATAGTTAGTGTTTTACTCACTAGATGGAGATAGGTGCACGCATCTATTTTCCTTGTTAACATTGTAACGCACGCTTTTTATGGCGTCCTTTCTTTGTTCCACAAATGTTATAAGAGGTAAGATTTTAAGCCCATCTTATCAAACTCTGTTTAAGAGACTGTTTTTAATTTCTTCTTTGTGGATAAATATTTTTCTTTCCAATACATTCCGGAATGGGTTCAGGCCTTCAGAGGATATTAAATATCAGACCTTAAAGTCTTTTTCCTCTATAGAAAACCTATTCCATTTTTGAATCTGCACGGATGTTTGGCCTCTGATGAAATCATCCAGCAGATTCTTACTTCTTCTCGTTGTCTGCTATTATTTTTAACTCCTCTACAATTTTAATTCTCTTTATTAGTATTTTCTTTATATATAATCTATATTTATATTTTTGAGTCTTCTTCACTTTAATAAATTTATGTGCTGGTTATTTTACAAACGATGTTAAATTTTCCGAAAACATAAAAAAAAATTAGCAGCATTAATAGAGAAGGCCTCATTCTTAAAATTTCCACCGTCTTTATAGTCCAAAATAGAATATAAAAGTCAAAAGTTGCTTAGTTAAAACTCTCTAAATAGACATTTAGGAAGCTTAATTTTAAATTAAAAATGAACTACCTTTCGAAATGTGCATTTCTAAGGTCTTTGTTTCTTAATTTTTTAATTAGGAGAAAGGATGCATTATTGTATTTAATTACTGTTTATTGGTTCAGGATATATTGTGTCAAACTAAAATTAATGGACAAAATGACCTTAAAGTTCATGGACCGTTTAAAAATGAATGCATCAAGTAAATTTTTAAAGTTCTTAAAACTTAAGTTCAATATTGTGAGCAAAATTATATATTTTAACTATATAATGTATCTATGTATGACAGTTAGGATGTAATTCAATTAAGTTGATAAAATTAGATTTGAAATTATGTATATGTCGTTGTTCAAACACTCGACACTATGGTATATTGGACGGATTAATGTTGGGCATCTAAGTTGCGAAAACAGGAGCACATTTTTCCAATAATTAATTGGGGGGTTGTGTAAAAAGAATACATCATTCAACTTAATAGTTTTTTGACTTATTACTTTTATAAGATATAAAAAGTTTTTTATCTTTATAAGAGAGTAAAATTATCTTATAAAAGTAAGCAACCAAAGTATTTATTAAGGTATTTATACACATTTTTACACTTTTTTACACATTTTTACACAAAATGTTAAACCTTTTTTGTACAATTCAATTTTAATTGCGTTGATATTTTAATCCTTTTATTATAAAAGCGTAGAAAATGTAAAATCAATATAAAACGTTTCTCAGAAAAAAAGGCGTTTAATGGAATGAATTGTATTTATTTGTACAATAACAATCGAATAGTAGCATTTTAATAGTCTAATAAAGTAATAACAGTTTCGAAAGATTGTGGAATTTCTTTTAACGCCCATCATTCACTTAACCCCTTCGGGACGTGCCCACCGGCCAGGAGCTGGCAAGCGCATTCTGTGCCCACCGGCCGAAGCTTTGTCTCCCGCTAAGCCTAACATGCATTAAATAGGCCCTCAAATATTTTTCTGTTTAACAAGACTACTTCAATATGCGTCTCATTGGATACTATTTTTAGAAGCTATTAATTTCTTACAAAGCATAAAAATTCTCTAATTAATCGTTGTCTGACTCTTCATCTAGCATTTGCTCACGCATATCTGTCTATAAAAACCAGCACTGATTAATATTAACTCTATATTCCATTTATTACGCTCTTTCCCAACATTTCCATCTTAACAATAAAAAGAGCGAAATGAAGAGCCAATACTTTGAATAATACCCGACTCCGACTGGTAATGTTTCATCATCTCGTTTAGTTTTATGTCAACAAGGACGGCTTATCAAAAACCAACATCGTTACAAGATCAATACCAGCGCGCATGGAATGCTATCTCCTGTATATTTAATGGTCGAGCAACGCCAGACAGGTATAACATATATCAAATATTTCTCATAGAAGGAAACGGGGATGTTTGGATGGTTCGAATTGGCCTGGAGCCAGCAGTTGACAGCTCGCGTGAAGGATTGGAAAAATGCCTCGAGCACTTGAAGCGATGCAAAAGGTTCTATTTATGCTTTGGAGGTTGCAGCATTTCAAAGAAAAATGGAAGTGTGGAAAAGATAACGTGTATTTTTATGTACGTTTTCTTACTCTATATCTTTTCGAGAACGGAGTGATCTGTGCTCTTTTTGCCTGATAAGTTCTGTCAGCGGTGTTTGATCTTTGATTTATATTCCTCTGTCAGGAATATGATGGATGCGGCCAGACAGCGGAAAAGCATTCGCACCGAGAAGTGTTGCGAGGCGTAAATAAACAATGTATTTTCATGTATTTAGATTGTGGAATAAGAATTTCGGAAGATCATGGATATTAGTTTGAGATCTGAAAGTAGCAATTCAAATAAAGAAAGTGACCAGATGTTTCGGATTAACCAGAACAAGCTCGAAGTATTACTAAGTGTATCTATACTTATGAAAGGCAATGTTTAGGTATGCGTGTGCGATGTCCAGACTAATGTATCGCACTTACAGCCATGAAATTTGGCACACAGGTAGTCTTAATGGTGAATCACTGTACCTCGAATTTTAAAATTTAATCTAGAAAATTTATTTAATATTTTATGTTGTTTTGGGTGGTATTTGATACTAATTTCTCAATATCATGGTTTCAGATAATTGTACGAAAAAAATAAATACATCCTCGGAAAGAGCACACGATTTCCGTTCTAACGAAGTTTGCTTTGAATTTCCAACGTAATTTACTGAATTTTGAGACATTTTTAAATAATATTCAATTTCATTTATATTTTTAACTTTCAGTTCTCATTTTCTTGCATCCGACGTTTTAATAACGCTATAATTTTCAATTGTTTTTAAATATAAACCGGAATATTTATTCCTGTTTTAAAACAAGAATGGTTAAAATATCTTTTTACTCCGACTTTCTATGATTTTTTTATTGATCAGTTCAAAACATTTTCCCTCGCATATCCGAATCGACGAAGCTTTTATCCGATCCAAGATTACTCTCAATTCCCAGAATGCATTTCTACTTATCCGATTGGCTGGCGGTACCACGTCATACTCTCGGTCATTTTATTGCGTCAGCTAATCTTATTACTTCATTTTACTGATCCAAGAATCATTCGATTTATTCGCGCATATATGCTGATGTCTTTAGTTAAAAGAACACGTTATTCATCTCGCTCAAGTTCCTGCGTGTACTTTCACTATAAATCGAGGGCGAAATCAATAATATATATATGTTTTGATTTCGTTTTCAAAACTTTGGGCTTTTTTATTTTGTTGAATTCATTATGCCACGGGCAACGCCGTGCGCGTACTTCTAGTAGTATATATAATTAATGCATGTTTATGTATTTAGATTGTAGAATAAGAATTCGGAAAATCATGGATTTGTTTGAGATCTGAAAGCAGCAATTCGGATAAATAAAATGAACAGACGTTCTGTATAAGCAGAGGCAGCCATGATTTTCGACACAATAACACCGAGAAGTGTTGCAAGTGTAAACAAACAATGCATGTTCATGTATTTAGTCTGCAGACTAAGAATTTTGGAAGATTATCATGACTATCTGTTTGAGATTTGAAAGCATCAGTTCTGATAAAGAGAGTGTCCAGATGTTTCGGATGAGCCGAAACAGACTCGAAGTGTTACGAAGTATATATAAACAATATATTTTAATGCATTCAGATTGTAGAATAAGAATTTCAGAAATTCATGAATATCTGTCCGAGATCTGATAGTAGCGAATTTGTGATAAATAAAGTGACCAGATGTTCAGATTTAGCCGATGTAGCCTCGAAGTGTTACGAAGTATATATAAACAATGTATTTTAATGCATTTGGATTGAAGAATAAGAATTTCAGAAATCCATGAATATATGTCCAAGATCTGATAGCAGCGAATTTGGATAAATAAAGTGACCAGATGTTCAGATTTAGCCGAAGTAGCCTCGAAGTGTTATGAAGTATATATAAACAATGTATTTTTAATGCATTTAGATTGAAGAATAAGAATTTCAGAAATCCACGAATATCTGTCCGAGATCTGATAGCAGAGAATTTGAGTAATTATGTGACCAGACATTCTGATTTAGCCGAAGCAGCCTTGATTTTCTACATATTTACACCAAGAAGTGTTACGAAGTATAAATAAACAAAGTGTTTTCATGCATTTACGCTGTAGAATAAGACTTTCGGAAGATCATGGATATGTATTTAAGATCTATAATCAGCAATTCGGATAATAAAGTGATCAGAAGTTCTATATGAACAAGAAACAGCCTTAATTTTTGTCACTGTTCCGGATTT
This sequence comes from Araneus ventricosus, assembly GCA_013235015.1. NCBI lineage: Eukaryota > Metazoa > Arthropoda > Arachnida > Araneae > Araneidae > Araneus > Araneus ventricosus. Next base: position 4,781 of record BGPR01024788.1, on the reverse strand, counting down.
GCTTCTAATTGGAATTAAATATCACGTATTGCCTCATTACTTTTACTTATAAGGGAATAATTCATATTAAAAATTAGAAAGACTATTTAAATATATTAATTCAAAATATAGTTTTTGGAGAGGTTTGGGTGAGGTTTGTTAAACTATCATTACAAAAAGCTAAGATTTTAATTTCTGAATGGAAACTTCAAAGTTTATGAAGAAGAGCAACTAAATAATAAAAAAGGGGAGGGAGGGTATGGGGAATGTGTTCGTTAAATCATGTACTGATCAAAATACGAACTTTCTGAAAGAAAACCAGCGGGAGTGGTCTCCCCTAAACTTTCTCGTATACTTCTCCAAAAAAAATTCGAACCTACTGTAATCAGAATCCAATGACTATCAGAAGGCTTTTAGTTGTAGATTATAGTGATTGTAAAATATTTAGGTAAAGAACTAATTCAAAGAGACGCATACCGATTAAAACGCATCTATCACACATTTCCACTCTTGCCGGCTCAAGGACAAAGTGACATAATTCTTCCGCATGCACAGAGATTGCTACCAGTACGCATGCGTGTGTATAATCGGATTAGAAAAATTAATTATGCAATTTGAACGCCTTTTTTTAACCGATTGACACAAAAATTGGACACAAATCTACAATTAATATAAGAAGGCCACATACCAAATTTCATTTATCTAAGTACTGTTGCTAAGAAATTATTCGACTAAAAATATGCGATTATACAGACCGACAGACAATCAACCTTCGACGGATTTGGTCCAAAATTTGATACGGACCTACATTCAAGATGATAAAACTGTGTGCCAAATTTTATCCATCTAGCTATTCAAGTTTTTGCGTTATATTGTTCACATGAACGCGGACAGACAGACTTCTCTTAAACGGATTTTGTCCAAAATTTGATAGAAACCTACAAATTATGTGTAAAGATCACATACCAAATTTCATCCCTATATCTCTAATAGTTTTTCGAGATATCGTGTTCACAGACATACATAATTCCAAAAATGTGTTTTTCGGATTCAGGGAGGTCTAAAAGGTGCAGATTCGTCAAAATCTCGAGTTCGAATTTTTTGACGATTACAATATTTTCTCTTTCGTATACGAGAAAGTAAAAAACCTTCCTTTTATTAAATTTTATTGTCTTCATATCATTAAATACTAATCAATCGTTACTGCATCGCTTACTATCACTTGCAGTCAAACATGACAATAAGAATAATTGAAATGATATTTATTTTAAGACGCAGTAAATATGGTACTTTTCCGTTAGCCGGGCGCAAATGTCGCCAAGTGAACCAAACGCGAGCCAAGTCACCAAGAGCGAAGCGATTTTCCGTTAGCCGGGCGCAAATGTCGCCAATTGTGAACCAAACGCGAGCCAAGTCGCCAAGCGAAGCGATTTTTTGTTAGCCGGGCGCAAATGTCGCCAATTGTGAGCCAAGTCGCCAAGAGAATGGTTGTAAGAAATTTGGCGAAATTCTACATTATTTGGCGATTTTTCGCTTGCGCCCGGCTAACGGAAAAGTACCGTAAATATTATTAGCTCGAGTGATGCGAGGTCTCTTTTCCAACTCGACCGTTCAGCATTTTGTCTGTCTGTAAATGTGTTTGTTACGCAGTCACGACCAAACGCGTTGTTCCACGAGGCCGTAAAAAACGAAGTATATTCAAGAATTTTTATTTTTTAATTCCGTTTCAAGACAACATTGTCTTCAAAATGAATGACAACATTGGATAAACCTTTAAAGACTGCGATGAAGAAGAAACCTTAGGGTTCTTTTTCGGAAGAGATGTCTACTGTTCACAAATCTATTAGTCTAGTATACGATGAGATAAAATATCTGTTACAAATTGATAATTTTAGAACAAAGACGACATTTCAAATTTCATCTATATAGTTCGTAGCGCTTTTGAGAGTTATCGCGTTCTCCTACTCAAAAACAGACAGACCGATAGACAAACAGTTAATCACCGTTTATACGTTTTTAAAAGGACTGACGTAAAACGACGTATAAATAAAAAGACGTATAATCGAAATTTTAATAAACAACTTTGATTATTACAGCTTTAAAGCTACTAATGCAAATTCATTTAAAAGAATTAATTTTAAAGACTTTTAAGATAGTAGGTACTAGTAAAATACTACTTAGTATGGAAATCAGTAATTAAATTTTAAAATTAAAGATTTAACATAAAGGTGAGAAAAATAATAACTTAATTGCATATCTTGAGCACTAATTATATATATTTTATATAATTTTTGTGCAGGTAAGCGTTTAATTAAAAAAACTTTAAGTGTCGTGTGGCGTGCTTACTCTCTATGAATATTAAGTACGTCATTATGTATCGAATTAAGTTCATTGAATGTTTTTTCACTATTATTTTGACAAAAGAAAATAAGCCGAGTCTTTAAAAAAGTTGGAGTTGACTTTCTTCATCGTCGCTTCAACTAGCACCAAACAAATTGTCTTCGATTTAATTCATCAGTTGTGAACAATTTCGGAGTCATGATATTTTTATCACAGTTCTCATACTAGAAAAGAGGAATTTTTTTACATTTTAGAACGAGGAGAAACGACGTAGGGGAGAGTGGGGTAAAACCGAGTAGTGGGGTAAAACAGGGTACCCTTGATTCTGGAAATATTAGTTCTTCTTTCTAGCGGACAGATAATGAATTAGACTCTATTAGTCAAGAAAAAGGAACAGCCTTAGTGGCGTGTTGCAGCTGTTGAATTCATTGCTTCTATGAAGATTTATTTTTTTAAGACGTCAGCCCTCTAATGTTCGTTTGATTTTAAACTGTCTTTACTTAAAAATCAATACAATTTTAAAAGCCATTTTTGGTCCATCTTATTATACGTTTACTAAAGGTTTATATCCTATCAAACAATAAGGATTTACTCCAATAATTGCGCTGTTCTATTTCATTTGCCATAACCTCTGCACACGGGGTAAAACCGTGTACTCCAAGTAGCTTTAGACTGGGACAGTCAGTATTGATGATTCCTCCGATTAAGACGATAAAAAACATCAGACGTTGATTGTCTGTATTTTAATGATGTACTTTTTAATTTAAATAAAGAAGAAGGACTAATACAATGAACAATTGTCTCAGCTGTGCTTACGAAAGCTTCAGTGGCGCGGAGGAAGAAGACAACCGCTTTGCATGTGAATTTTGTAACAAAAATTATTAAATTGTCATATAAAATAAAAACGGTTGCAACTTTTACACTGAAAATCGAGTTTACCTAATTTACCATAACGTTCACATGTGTACCCGGTTTTCCCCCACTAGTAGGGTAAAATCCGGTAGTTTTACTTTTTACCACATTTTTATTAACTCGCTTTCTTGTCTATCTGTCTGTCTGTTCGGTACAAATTTTGCAATGAATGTTAAACTGACTTCCCGATGAGCTCGAGACTTGAAACTTCAAACACAGCTCAGAACTAGATGCCAATGCAATATTAATTCGCTTTCTTTTCTGTCTGTTTGTCTGTCATTTCATATTTTGCATGCCGCATGCTCATTACGTTTTTCATTATATCTCCAAAACTATTAACATTATAGTCTTGGTTCTTGGGTATATGGATGGCCCATGGGATCATCGAAGCACCCCATATTATAGCCATATCTTTGCGCATGTGCAGTACGCTTTTAATTATATCTCGAAGATCTCTGCGTCACGTAACTTGATTTTTCAAGAAAATAACAATTTTCTATTTATGATCAGGTGAGAAGAAACTGAAATAAACCTGAATTTTGCCACATGTCTCCGTCATAATCTCATCAAGATGTTTAAAATCGATTGCAAAATTTCACACACACACGAGACCAAAAAGCAGAAAATAATTATTTAAATAAAATAAAAATTTTAATACACCTCATTTTTAAAACGGACTAAAAAGTATAAAATAATTTCTTCTAGCCCCATACAGATTTATTTATAACTCCATATAGATTTAAAACGAAAAACGTGGGGAGCATGCAATATTTAATAGTAAGGAGTGTAGGGAGCAGCTGTGGTTGAGAAAACTCACACAACAGTTCATATCATTTCCATTGCAATAAAATTGTTAGTGACTGAAATAAACTATTTATGCATCAATTATCTATTGCATGCGCCCCACGTTTTTCGTTTTAAATCTGCATGGGGTTATAAATCTGTATGGGGCTAGGAGAAATTATTTTATACTTTTTAGTCCGTTTTAAAAACGAGGTATATTAAAATTTTTATTTTATTTAAATAATAATTTATATGAAAATCATTTATGAAAAAAGTAATGAAACTGTGACTTTTCTGGAAAATATTGTACTCCGATAAACAATGAATATTTTAATTAAATTTGACAAGCTCACTGTTGAATATTTTAGCTCCAGCAGCCCTTCAAACCTTAGCTACCCGGTTTTACCTCACTTTCCCCTATAACCGAAGCTTTGCGTAGTAGAAACGAAGTACTTCATTACTTCGATACGAATGAATTCATTACAACTGACATGAATGAATCGGTACTGTGAGGAAACGACGTATAAAGCAAGGTGCTTTACTGCAATTCCAGAAATGCTTTTCAGATTAAAAAAAATTTTATGTCGATGGTCGAGCTTTTTAAACCATTAGAATACTTTATTGTATACTTTATGAACAAAATATAACCCCTATCAACACCAAATATAATCTGATTAGTGTCAATAATGGCAATTTAATAAGCACGAGTATAATGTTAACACTGCTTAACTCATGATAAAATAAATAATTTATTCAATTCTCCTTTA
>BGPR01024787.1:0-22889 GCA_013235015.1 Araneus ventricosus | reverse complement strand
CGAGATTTCTCAGTGAAACATTCTCCGGACGATACCAGAATGCATTGTTGCAATTTCATTGGCTCGTGCGTGACCTTCCTCGCGGCAGGTGACGTCATCAGTATTATCGTGTTCTTTTCGGAGATGATATATTTAAAAAATGACTTCGATAAATATTTTCGGCAGTGTATTATCGTGTTTCTTTGCCTTGCTGTCTAATAATGATTTTCACGTTGCAATCTTTTAATATAGTTTTGGATTAACGTACTCGGTATTGTTTTCCTAAAAATCCATAATGTTTATATTTTGTTTTCAAAACTTTTTCATATCATTGTGGGCGATTATTATTATTATTTTTGATTTTGTTGAAATCCTGATTCCACGGGCAAAGCCGTGCGCTTACTGCAAGTTTAAATTACAATTTGATGGTGATGCAGAGAAATGTCAATATCCCTCAATGGACTGATCCAGAAGTTCGCTATAACCGAGGATTCGCTATATCCGACTTTTCAAATAGTGGCTACATAAAATTTACTATAATCCTTAAACTCATTTTTGTGTTGAATGAATTAATTACACTAAATTACAATTATTTATGGGATATAATAAATTAAAATAAATATTTGTTTTTAAAAAAATTAAAGAGTGAAATTAATTGATTTTTAATGATAGGAATTTCAGAAAGTGAAAAAAAATATTTAAAAATTCTTTGGTGTTCAGATAACTCTAATGAAGAGTGTAAATTTAGGAGAATGAAAAGATTACACCTTTCAGTTAAAAAATTTCTCCATTTGTGCAAAGATTAAGCATCAGATTATACCAATTTAGTTTGATACACACAACTCAACTGCAGTGTTAAATTCTGCCTTGTACGCAGGGACGGATATATGGATAAGTGCAGCAGGCACCCCAAAACAAACAAACAACAATAAAAAAAATTCTTAAAAACAATTGCGATAGTTTAGGTTATTCTAAAATCTTCCTGAATTTATCTACAGTCAATTAGTTGCAAAAATGCATATTCACGATCTCTCGACACTGTGCAAATCTGCACAACACCCACAGTTTCAACCTAACCATTCAGATAGGTCATTCATGGGCCGAACAGAGCAAACCGCAAAAGTATCACATACGGGCATCCAATCCCTTAGGGTTACAGCGTCTATTTCTCTCCCCTTTTTCAAAACGGGACCCACACAGTGGTTTTCGCTATCACGAGAGAGCATCAACCCCTCTTCCGCACAGTCGCATTTCAGCTTTTAAGGCCTAACAGTCGAAATGGATTACAAGAGAGGTTGAAAATCTACACTTTCGACTACAACATTCCAATTCTCATCGGATTCTCGCATTGACGGCCGAATTTGCGCGGTGTTTTAGTCTAGTTTAGTTATACAGTCAAACCCCGTTTAAACGAACCCTCAATGGACTGATCCAGAAGTTCGCTATAATCGAGGATTCGCTATATCCGACTTTTCAAATAGTGGCTACATAAAATTTACTATAATCCTTAAACTCATTTTTGTGTTGAATGAATTAATTACACTAAACTACAATTATTTATGGGCTATAATAAATTAAAATAAATATTTGTTTTTAAAAAAATTAAAGAGTGAAATTAATTGTACTTACATTTCGCAACTTCTTAGTACCGTTCAGATTTTTCTCTTAGGCTGAGATTACCACTCTACGAATTTTCCAAATGGTCCGAGCTGTAGATTTAGAAAGAGAAAATTCTCTGCAAACAGCAGGTTGACTCTCACCGTTTTCTATTCTCTTAATAATTTTCGCTTTACCCTTGATGGAAAAAGCTTTCCGTTTACTAAAACTACCCATTTTAAATCTTTGCGAAGTCAACAACTCAAACGATATTCAGCAAATGGAACTAAAGAAAGTGAAAAAATGTGTTGTGACATATGTTCCTTATCTCTTAGCAGTTTTGTCAGACAAAAGGGAAACAAATGTGCATTCTCTATGGACTACAAAGGAAGGTGGTTGAGTGATAACCGTTCCTCAGGGGGCTGCCTCCAATCATAGCAAAATAGGTGAAGGACTGGCATTCAATCTATTGCCGTGATGAGTAAAATTTCTAAGGAATCCGTGACGTTTACTGTATTACCGCCACGAGAAAAACCCTAGACACCAGACATGCCTGTGGCGGGCGTCATAGAAACGGGATATTCCACTGCATTTTGGAGGTGAATGAAAGGGCTTTATTTTATTTGGAGCAGATAGAACCGGCAGAAGTCTCGTTTCGCTTTGTACTATGGTCGAAAACGAATTCCTCACCTAACGAAGTGTGCTTTGCTCGCCAAATGTTGCGGTTGATTTTATTCCCGTTTACCTCCTTTCTTCGACTCATCTACTTGCGGCAACCCTGTTCAGGATTTTTCTCCTGGCGGTAGGGCAGTACATGATGTTTGGAGAGATGATGATTTGACGGTTTTAGCTGCAGTTCATTGGCCTCCACAGTAGCGTGGGCCGAAAAACCTTTTTTTAGAAATCGATTTTGGTATAGTGCGGAAAAGTTGTGCAATAGATCTGTTAAAACACTCCAAAAATTTCATTTAATATTTAGCAGCGCCCCTTTGGAATTAAAAAAATTGAAAAAAGACAAAAATCTATTTTTTTCCAAAAAATATATTTTGAAAATAATTTCTAAATTAGTTCTGGCATACAGCGGAAATGTTACCCAATGGATCAGTAAAACCCTCAAAAACTTTTATAATTTCTCCTAATATTTAGCTGCGCCCCTCTGACATTAAAAAATCGAGAAAATGAAGAAAAATTGGGTTTTTCGAAAGAAATATAATTTGAAAAGTAATTTTGAAATTAGTACTGGAATATAATGAAAATAGTACGTAATGCATTAATTAGAACCCACCTAAAATTCAATCTATTTTACTCGATAGTTATTCGCTGATTTAAAAATATGCACGCACGCAAATAAAACCTATCCTATATATATAACCTATCCTTAGCATCAGAAGCACATGTAGTATTAATAGAGGAACCAGGTTGCAAGTATACATGTCATATATTGTTACAAACATGGAAAGTCGCTTCCCAGCAATGCGAGTCTTATGGTTGGGAAGAGAGTTTTACAAGGTTAAGCATGGAGTGACCTCAGCGACAGTTATGGCACCCTGACCTTGGCGACCATTTTGGCGACAAATAGATGATTCCCGAAAATGCAACCCTTTTCTCGATATTTCTACTAGGAAAGGGAATACACGAGAAAACACCATGTGACGTCACGGCCTGTCGGAGAGAATATTTAAGGACGGCACTTAGATCAGAGGAGCGTCTTGATCGACGGGATCGCGAATGCCTTTGGAGTTCTACCCACAGTGCGAGCTGGTGATCTGAGCGCTATTGAAGGTGCAGTTATTGCCTACTAGTTATTAGTTATTTGCTGACTGTTGTGTTGTTAGGTAACAAAGTGCTGAACTGCTATTACCTGCGAATTGTTGTCTGTTTACATTAGTAATCTGTGCAAGAACTACTGTTTCCTGTACCTGTGCTACGTGTTTTCCTGCATATTTGTAAATAAATTTTCATTCTCCATTATTCTGCGTGTTGGACTGTTAACACCAGACACCACAGAGAGACCTTTAGCAACACTGGTGTCAGAAGTGGGGTAGTGTGTATGGTGAATACGAGATCTCAGACGAAGATGGCTGACAACGCTGATCTACTTGCTCTCTTAGCCGAGATGAAGAAATCTAAGGAGAAGGGACAGGAAGAAATGAAGAAGGGACAGGAAGAAATGAAGAATCAAATCCAAGGTGTGAAAGGAAAGATTGAGGAAGTAAGGAATGAAGTTCAGAGGAAGATCGAGGAAATAGAGGGTAAAGTTCAAAGGAAGATCGAGGAAGTGGAAGACAAAGTACAAGTAAAGATGGAGGAAGTCGAAGAAAAAGTTCAAGTGAGGATCGGAGACCTAGAGAAGAGGCTCAGTGAACTCGAGGACAGACCAATCAATTTACCGGCAAATCCAGACCTCACGTATTCCAGACCAACGGTAAAATCCCTGACATTCGACGGACAAACGTCTTGGACTGTTTTCAAAACTCAGTTTGGCGTTGTGAGTTCTGCTAACGGATGGAATAATTTCGTGAAAGCCAGTCAACTTGTGACCTCTCTCCGGGGATCAGCGGCGGAGGTTCTTTAAGGAATACCTTCTGATAAGTTGACGGACCTTACGACCATCGAGAATGCTCTAGAAGCCCGATTCGGAGATAGTCACCTTACCCAGTTTTATAGGACTGAATTGAAGACGAGACGGCAGAAGCCAGGAGAAAGCCTTCGGGTATTAGCCGCCGATGTGGAGCGAGTAATGAGCCTAGCCTACGCAGAGTGCCCTCAGGATGTCCGAGACAGCATAGCAGCTCAGTACTTTGTCGACGCTATCAGAGATGAAGATACTCAGCACGCAACAAGGTTGATGGATGCCAAAGATTTGAAATCGGCTTTGGCATATAGCATGAAGTATGAGGCTGCGAAGACTGTTTCCAAAACATCCCGAAATGTAAGATCGATAGAGATAGAGGATGGTACTGGGAAAGAAAAAGATGAAAAATTCGACTGTTTACTGGAAACTTTGGAAAAGTTATTAAACAGTCATGTTGCTAGGAAGAAGACTCCTCGACGAAATCCGAACGTGACTTGCTGGAAATGTAACAAAAAGGGGCACCTACAGAGGGAGTGCCAGACGATTTCGCCCAACCGGGAAAAGCTAATGTATGGCCGTCTTACGGGGCGAAAGCTTCCTTTTCTCAATAAAGCCCCTGAGGAAGGACTGAAAGTTTCCGCACTTTGCGGAGGAAGAAATGGACTCTACTTGGAAGGATCTATTTGCGATATCCCTTGTTTGATGTTGGTGGACACCGGCGCCAATGTCACTCTCGTAAGGACAGACTTAGCCCAGAAATTGAAGGGGAATTTTATTTACACGGCTCCTAACATTTCTTTAAAGACCGCTACTGGTGAAAAGGCGGAGATACACGGGAAAATGGATGTAGCAATTGAATGCGGATCTAGAAAATTCCAACACAAAATCTACGTAGCTGACATCACCGATCCTGCATTCTCGGCCTGGATTTTCTACAAAAATTTAACTTCATGGTAGACCTGGAGAAGAACGAGATTCGGACAGGAGGAGAGGAAATTCTTTTGTTTTCAGCCAGTGCAGGGGATTCAAAGTTATGATCTGTTTTGGCTAAAGAGAAGACTATTATACCAGCAAGATCGGAATGTCTCATCCAGGGAGTCCCAGAAGCTACTGGAAAATTCAGATACGCCGTAACGGACTTTCCTAGCCAAGTTTCCCAGAAAGGTGTCCTTGTGGCGGCCACACTCGTTGATTTAAAAAAAGAAGCCATCCCCGTTCGAGTTCTGAATTTGGACCATAAACCCAAGACCATCGACAAAGGAGCTGTTATTGCGACGTGTGAGCCAGTGGTGGATATCGTTGCTCGTCCTCAAGAATTTTCCGAATCACTACGTCTCCCGTCAATCTTGGAGAATCTTGAAGGCCTTAATGAAGAACAACGAACAGCAGTGAAGGAATTGCTACAAGAATTTCAGAACTTGTTTTCTACTAGTTACTCTGATGTCGGCCGCTGCAATATGACTCAGCATAGAATTAATACAGGTAACCATCCACCAATCAAGCAACATCCAAGACGTTTGCCTCTTGCAAAGAAAGAGGAAGCGGAGCGCTTAGTTAAAGAGATGGTGGATAACGGAATAATAGAAGAATCGTCAGGACCTTGGGCTTCGCCTATTGTGCTTGTTAAAAAGAAAGATGGCTCGACACGTTTCTATGTTGACTACAGGAAGTTAAACGAGATTACGACAAAGGATAATTATCCTCTACCGCGGATAGACGACACCCTCGATGCTTTGAACGGAAGCCAATGGTTCTCGACATTAGACTTGAAAAGTGGATACTGGCAAGTCGAGATCCAACCTGAAGATAAAGAAAAGAGAGCCTTCACCACCGGACAAGGACTCTGGCAATTTAAGGTAATGCCTTTCGGACTTTGTAAGGCCCCTGCCACATTCGAAAGATTAATGGAGACAGTATTGCGTGGACTTACGTCTGAAGCCTGCTTAGTTTATCTTGATGACATTATTATAGTAGGACGAACCTTTCAAGAACATCTTAATAATATTCGTAAAGTATTCCAGAGACTGCAGAAAGCTAACCTCAAGCTAAGTCCAAAGAAATGCAGATTCTTCCGAAAGGAAGTTTCTTATCTTGGACACATAATTTCAGCAGATGGAGTTAAAACCGACCCAGAAAAGACGAAGGCAGTAGTTGATTGGCCTCGTCCAGAGACAGTACACGATCTCCGAAGTTTCCTTGGACTTTGCACCTATTACCGTCGTTTTGTAAGGAATTTCTCTGCAATAGCAAGACCCCTACATAAACTAACTGAAGTCAGATCAAGCTTTAATTGGACCGAAGAATGCGAGAAATCTTTCAATAGCCTAAAGCAGGCTTCCCCTATCTTGACCTATCCCCGGACTGACAAAGAATTTATCTTGGATACGGATGCTAGTAATGAAGGAATAGGAGCCGTGCTATCCCAGAACATTGGAAACGAAGAGTGTGTCATCGCTTACTTCAGCAAGAGCTTGGGTAAGCCAGAAAGAAATTATTGTGTCACGCGTAAAGAATTACTAGCCATTGTGAAGTCTATAGAGCATTTCCATCACTACCTCTATGGACGGAAATTTCTTCTCCGGACTGATCATGCATCCCTTAGATGGCTTTTGAATTTTAGGGAACCTGAAGGCCAGATAGCTCGTTGGATCCAAAGACTGCAAGAATATGACTTCGAAATCCAGCATCGCAAAGGAATCTCTCACGGAAATGCAGATGCGCTCTCTCGAAGACCCTGTAAAGAGAGTTGCAAACATTGCACGAATGCAGAGAAAAAGTTCGGAATGGACACAGACATTTCCGTGAAAGTTTTAACAACTGAGGATGCCTGGTCTTCAAGTGAGGTCCAAAAGGCACAGCTAGAAGATCCTGCTATTAGGCCAATTCTGGAGAAGAAACTAAATTCGGAAGATCGACCATCTTGGCAAGAAATCGCTCCGGAAAGCCCTGCAACAAAACGATATTGGGCTCTTTGGGACTCCTTACACCTTAAGGATGGTGTTTTATATCGTAAGTGGGAGAGTGACGATGGAAGCACTTGTCGCTGGCAACTAATTCTTCCGAAAAGCAGAATTCAAGAAGTTCTGCGAGAGACTCATGACAGCGCAAGTGGAGGCCATTTTGGAGTTATGAAAACTTTGAGCAAAACCCGAGAGCGATTCTATTGGGATAGGCTTCGCGCCGACGTCGAAAAATGGTGCAGAGAATGCCACGCTTGCGGAGCCCGAAAAGGACCCAAAACAAGAACTAAAGGCCGTTTACAGCGCTATAATGTGGGCGCACCTTTCGAAAGAATGGCTTTGGATATTTTAGGACCTCTTCCTGTAACGACAAAGGGCAATCGGTATGTACTGGTATTGATGGACTATTTTACCAAATGGCCAGAGGCAATCCCCATTCCAGATCAGGAAGCCTCGACTGTGGCTGAAGAAATTGTTCGAGCATGGATTTCGCGGTATGGCGTACCTATGATATTACATTCGGATCAAGGTACAAATTTTAATTCCGCTCTCTTTACTGAGCTCTGCAAACTTTTAGGAATTCTGAAGGCACTAACGACGGCGTTAGTCCGATGGCATGGTCGAGAGGTTTAATAGAACGATTTTAAATCATCTATCTTTATTTGAATCGAAGAATCAGACTGACTGGGATACGCATTTACCACTCTTTCTCTTGGCCTATAGGAGCGCAGACCATGAAGCGACCGGATGCACTCCAGCAGATATGCTTTTTGGTCGAACACGGCGATTGCCATGTGATATCCTAGTTGGACGATCGAGTGATACGCCTTCCTCGCAGAGTGAATACCTGAATAATTTAGAGGCACGTTTGAAAAGCGTACATGCGTTTGCCAGAGAGCGAATTAAATTGGCCAGTGAACGAATGAAGACTCGCTACGATTCCGGAGCAACCGGCCATCATTTCAAGGAGGGAGACCAAGTCTGGATGTATAACCCGAAGCGACGGAGGGGTCTGAGCCCGAAATTACAGCAGAACTGGGAAGGACCTTATACTATCGTCAAGAAACTGAACGATGTTATCTACAGAGTTCAGAGATCACCTAACGCCAAGCCAAAAGTAATTCACATTAATTGGCTAACCCCCTACCGGGCTACTGATCACAGTTCGATGTAATGAGAATGCCGGGGCAACAGTCTTTGAAGAGGGGAGCAGTGTTATAAACATGGAAAGTCGCTTCCCAGCAATGCGAGTCTTATGGTTGGGAAGAGAGTTTTACAAGGTTAAGCATGGAGTGACCTCAGCGACAGTTATGGCACCCTGATCTTGGCGACAAATAGATGATTCCCGAAAATGCAACCCTTTTCTCGATATTTCTACTAGGAAAGGGAATACACTAGAAAACACCATGTGACGTCACGGCCTGTCGGATAGAGTATTTAAGGACGGCTCTTAGTTCAGAGGAGCGGCTTGATCGACAGGATCGCCTTGGAGAGCGAATGCATTTGGAGTTTTACCCGCAGTGCGAGCTGAGCGCTATGGAAGGTGCAGTTATTGCCTACTAGTTATTAGTTATTTGCGACTGTTGTGTTGTTAGGTAACAAAGTGCTGAACTGTTATTACCTGCGAATTGTTGTCTGTTTACATTGGTAATCTGTGCAAGAACTATTGTTTTCTGTACCTGTGCTACGTGTTTTCCTGCATATTTGTAAATAAATTTTCATTCTCCATTATCCTGCGGGTTGGACTGTTTACACCATACACTACAGAGAGACCTTTTGCAACAATATCATTAACTGCTGGTGAAAGTGCAAAAGAAATAGCCCAAGGTATTATCAAATTTACAAAAACGTATAACATGAGTTTGCAGAACCTAGCGGTTATCGGATGTGACGGAGCAAATGTGAATACGGGCAAATGTAATAAGTTTGCTTGAGACATACATTGGAAGACCATTACAATGGAATATATCTATGCTACATACTAATGAGTTGCCACTTAGGCACCTCATTGTGGAAATGGACGGCAGCACAAAGGGACCATATTCATATTCTGGACGTATTGGATTGCTTCTAAAAGAGTGTGAAAAAATCCAGTTGTCAAATTTGATCAAATTGACTGTACTCTTCAGCCTTTGGATCTGAAAGATATCAAAAAGCTAAGTACTGACCAACAAGATTTGTATCGCATCTGTCTTTCCATAAAAGACGGTAGTTGCTCTTCTAGCGTGACATGCACGATGGCTGACCCCCGCAAACTGTTTGTTACGGTTATACATTGGCACTCCATGTCCATTTCAGAATCTCATAATACTCGTGAAGTATGTAATGCTGGTTTATGCTCCAATGTGGTTTGAAATAAAAATGAAATCGAATTGCCAGTAAAGTGCCCAACATTTCTGGAAAATGATTTCCCTTGCAAGGTAGCTTCCAGACAATGTTAAGCAAATTATTTACAAACTATTCTCAAATAATGCATATTTTGCGCATCCTGAACACCTGTTATTAACAATGCTACATGATTCTAGAAAGCACATCTGGGAATTAGCAGTTAGGCGTATTCTCGGCGCCAGAGAAAAGAAGACGAAGAACTCGGGTAGCTTGCGTTTGTTCAAGCTTCCTAAACTCAATTTCGAAGCACCGATGATATTGATTTAATTTATTGGTTAAACTGTGTTGTAACAGAATCGCCTCTTACATGCATATAAAGGACAAAGACTTGAAAGAAATGTGCAAAGAAGAACAGTTTCCAGTACTAACTTTCGAGGAATTTCTATGCCACACGCAGTCTGTAGAACGATGTGTTAAACTAATATCTGAAGCTGCAATGAAAGTTTGTGGTGAGACTGCAAGAGATGGATGCCAAACTTCAAGCAAGGAAAGAACTTCCAACGTTTGGCAACAAGGGACAATATTATTCTAACACCTAATATTCATTATGCATTAGATATTATTATATACATTTCAAATTTGTAGATTTTGGTTCTAATCTGTATTCTGTCTGCGTGTAATTCAAGAAAAAATATGATGGTATTAATTTCGTAAAAAAAATTGAAAAAAATTAAATTACGTAATAATTATAGAATTATTATTATTTATAGTACTATTTAATTAATCATTTGATGTCAATACTAATTTCGAAAAGTAATTTTCATAGTACAGTTTTTTCGAAAATCCGATATATATATATATATATATTCATTTTTCTCCAATATTTCATGTCAGAGGGGCGCGGATAAATATTGAGAGAAATTGATAAAATTTTTTGTGGGTTCAAACTGACCCATTATGTAGCATTTTCATTGTATGCCAGTAAAAATTTTGGAATTTTTTTCAACATATATTTTTTCACAAAAAACGATTTTTCTCTTTTTTTTTTCTTTCAATGTTAAAGGGACGCGACTAAATATTAAACGAAATTGATGAAATTTTTGGAGGGATTTAACAGATCTATTGCACAACGTTTCGGAACTATGCCAAAATCGATTTCTAAAAAAAAGGATTTTTCGTCCCACCCTACTCCACAGTTTGTGAGAAAGCCAAGAGAATACATAATTAACCATTATTGAAAATGAAATGAAATGAGATAAAATAAATTTATTTAAAGTTGTTTTACTTTGGAGCAAAGTTCTTCAAAATCTTCAGTTTTTAACAATGGATTAAAAACGAACTATCAAATACTTGTAGAAATGAAGAAACGGTTTGAATGTAAGTCCAGCAATGAGAAATAATGTCTAGAATTATATTTAAAAATCATTTTTAAATTATTAAGAATCGAGAAGAAATTTCACGACAACTCATTATTTATTCTTAAACAGTAAATAACATTTAATCGGCAGATTTTAACCGTTGAAATTAATTCCACTTGATCTGGTATAATTAACAAAGTCCATGAATCAAGAACTCAAAAAGAAAGCCAAAAGCATGCAGTGTTCCTCAGGCGGTCACCCTCCCAAGTACTGACCGCACCCGATACTACTTAATTAGGGTGATTGGACAAGAACCGGATGTTGGTGCACTGCACCTGCAAATAACGTTTTATCCGCAGGTACAGTACCTGTAAAAAACACTATCCTTAAAATTATACAAGATATGAGGAATAGGAAAGACCTGTGCAAAAAACAGTGCCTTAAACTACAGGTTATGGAGGTTTGAGGAGAAGAGTTCATTTTGTTGTTGAATAAGGAAATTTATGTTTTCCACTATTGTTAGTGAAGAGGGTCTGACAGGCTATGATGTCGTTGGGGTTGGTCAATAATACCGTTGAAGAATTTTCTTGCAGGTGGGCGATGAATCCATCGACGGTTTCAATATGTAAATCCGAATGGATAACATCGTTTCTAATGTACCATGGGGCATCTGTAATTATACTAAGAATTTTATTTTGGATAGTTTGAATTTTCTTCCTGTTGGTTGGAGCCCCAGATTGGCGCAGCATACATTAAAATGGGTCTTAGGATTGGTTTGAAAATTAGGATTTTATTGTGTAGAGACAGCTTGGAATACCTCCCAATAATTGGGAGGCACATATTGATTTTGACCCAGAATTCATTTATCCTTCATGTAATGAATTCATAAAAAATAAGTTTATTGTCGATAATTAGCCCCAGGTACTTAACTTTTGTTACCCATTCGATTTCTTCGTCGAAGAAATGAAATTTCCTGGTATTGTTTCTGGACTGCCCTTTCCTGAAGATGATTTCTTCGGATAAGTCAGTGTTTACAACTATCCTCCACTTTGTGAACCAGATTTCTAACTCATTGAGTTATTGCTGAAGGGTTCTAATAACAAACTATATAATACGATAACTTCAAAGTAGAGTCTTGCATGAGGATTGCTAAATCGTCTGCAAATAAACAGTTGGTAATGTGTGGATGGTTAGAGAAACCAGAATAAAGAATAGGTCTGATAACACTTCCTTGCGGAATTCCTGCTTGGATGGAACATTCTCGAGGAAATTCTCCATGGATGGTGACTCGGAATTTTCTATTTTTGAGGAATTGATTTATGATTCTGATGAGATAGTCTGGGAAGTGAAATTTAATGAGCTTGAAAAGCAGACCATCATGCCATACAATATCAAATGCTCTCTGGACCTCCAGGAAAACACCTCCAGTATAGAACTTGATGTTGAAGCCTTCGGTGATTGTGTCATTTACTCTAAGTAACTGGTGGACCGTTGAATACTTCTCCCTAAGTACCCACATAGCAATTTTAGTTTGCAGCAATCTTACTCTGCAAATATGCAAGCTTGTAACAAATTTGACACAAGAATGCAAGCTTGAAACAAGTTTGCAACACGTTAACGCAAACGAGATCAAATTTGCCACAAGCTTGTCACGTCAAACTCATTGAAAAATATAGTAAAAACAAAGTACGAACACAGCTTCGGATTAGAATTCGCAATCTACCGCTTCCTAAACCTGACGCTCTAACCACTCGGCCTCACTTAGACTCTGAGAGGAGAAGATAGATTGCGCTAATACATCTTCATCTATAAGATTTATTTTTAACTGTTTTCTTGATTCCATTAATTTTTTAAATTTTGAGTTAATAATATGATTTAAAGTCAAAGAGAGAGCGATTTTTGCTAATAACGTTTTGCAAGTAGAATAAATTATGAAATTAGAGTTCAAAAGTAATTACTTTCAAATAGGGACAAAATGTAAGTTATTATTTTTCAACAAGCATTGACTGTTTTTTAGATTTAATTTTGTTTATAAACGTTAAAATTTCAACATTAAGAAAAAGGTGATATAGTTTTCTTTAAAGTGCGAGGAATAGCAATTTTAGTTTGCAACAAGCTTACCAAAATTTGTCATGACAAGGTGCAAAGTTTACCTAAATTATCATGACAAAGTGCAAGCTTGCAGCAAGTTAACGAAACTCCAGAAGTCACCATGAAACAACTTGCAACAAGCTTGCCGTGCAAACTTATTGCAAATTATAGCAAAACAAAGTACGAATCACAACCGGGATAGAACTCGCAACCTCCGATTCCGAAGCGGAGACACTAACCATTAGACAGTTGAACTCTGAGAGGAGAAGATAGATTTCGCTAATACATGGTTTCGATTCGATTCGTATACGATTTATTTTTAACTATTTTCTGGATTTCATTAATTTTTTGAGTTGAGAATAGTTTGAAGTCAAAGAGCGATTTTCGCTAATAACTACGTTTTACTAGTCGAATAAATTAATGAAATTAGAGTTCAAGTAATTATACTTTAAAATGGGACAAAATGTCTAGTTATTGTTCAACAAACACTGACTGTTTTTTTAGATTTAATTTTGTTTATAAACGTTAAAATTTCAACATTAAGAAAGGCGATATAGTTCTTTAAAGTGCAGGTGATATATTTAGTAAAAGATGGAAAATGTTTCAAAATTTTTTATAAAAAGTTATTTTTCACTAGATTATCATTGATTTATTGAATTAATAAAATTACGGTCTAGGAGATGCTATTAAAATCGGATGTTTTTTTTAAAACAGAGACAAAAGATAATTATCTCTTTATTGAGCTATCTTGCAGGAAGCTTGTTTTGCAAAATTGCAGCAAGTTTGATTGCAAAGGAGGTGGCCCTATTTGTCACATCGAACTTGCTACAAGTTCGATTCAAGTTGACGTCAAATTTTTGGCATGACAAGTCAAAATCAAACTTGCCGAAAACTTACGTGCTATCTGGGATATTTGTAAAAGATGGAAAATGTTTCAATTTTTTTTAAAAAAAAAGTTAGTTTTTTCACAAATTATCAGATTTATTGAATTAATAAAGAAGGACGTCTAGGAGATGCTATTAAAATTGGATGTTTTTTTAAAACAAGAACAAAGATTATCTCTAATTGTGCTATCATCTTTGCAGCAAACTTGTTTTAGAAATCGTGGTGCAATTTCGTCGTATCTTCACAGCAAACTTGTTTTGAAAGCGAGGGTGAAGCGATTATGTCTCGTTAGCAGCAGTTTCGCTACAACATCGACACCTCAAATTTGCCGATGAATAATATCAAGTAAAACCAAACTTGCTGCAAATGTACGTGCTAATCTGGGTATACAGCACACAGGCGTTTCAGCAGTCGCTGCTTGAAGTCAACCCAAAAATCATAGACAATGTGCTGAAAAGAACAAGGGGGCATATGCACTGACCTTCGCGCGTTCATTTCTCCCCTTTCTCTGTGTGCATTCTCATTGTGCCACAAAGCGTGCAGTCGGTCTATTTTCAGGGCGAGGAAGTAAGTCGCTTTGCTACCTTATGGTGGTTTCACGTTAGTATTTTCAGATATTTCAGTGTCGAGGATTATCAAAATGAGCAAGCTGTCTGGGGATGTCCCCAACTTTCTGGGGCCTCCAGGCATAAAATTGTTTTCCCACGAGCTTTCTTTTGGGATTATCTATTTCTTTGTATTTTATTTGGGTTTACAAGGGTCATATGTGACTCGGAACATGGTGGTAAAATAAACGAGTACCCTTAAATTTCAAAACACCATTCTTAGCAATTTTCATGTTTTAACTTTTTTCTCTTGCAGGGGCACGCAAAGAGCCAGGCTCCTGTCGGCGAAAATATTTACAGATATTCAACTGTAGTTGATAAATAATAATCTGGCGAAGAATTTGGAAGATTACATTACACTGTCTCCCCCCATACACAGGCCGTGCCCCTGTCGGGGCTAATTCTAAGCGCCATTCCTGTTGCGGTATGTGGTAATCTTTTCTTACAGTTGACAAGGAATGACTCATGAATTAAACACTTCCAATCAAACTTTGTATAGAGGTATTGGAATGTGACCTAAAACAAATTTTGTTGCTTTTTTTTTTTACCGTTTTAGTTAAAAAAAATTTTAAATTTAAACATAATAAACTAACTTTCTTGAAGCTGACCAAGCAATTAAATAATCATATAAAAATTTCAAAACTATATTTATATAAAACTGCTTATATGATATACACCTTTGAACGAGCTCAAAATATTTCAGCTGAATGCTTTGAAAACGGACCCTCTGTGCTAGATGTTGTGCTACAATGTGCTCAAAGATTTATTCACGACGGCGTGAAAACGGCGAGCAGGAAAGTTTTCTTCCCCTCTGCCTATTGTTCCGTATAACACGGGTGTAATCTTCCCCACTGCCCGTGACTAACAGGAGAAGCATTCAAGCTATAAATCGTCTCGTGAAGTAATTGTTGTCTTAACGGCTTTTCAACTAGAACTTACTCGTCGTTTGAAAAGAGTTCGTTCATTCTGAGCTTTTTAGAGTGTAGGAATTTTTCATATTCTTATTTTTTTAATAAATATAGAGAAAATTTTAAATATCAATCTTAAATGCATTTTCAGAAAAAATAATTCTTTTCTGCTCAATCAAGATTTCTTCAGTTCTTTCATTTTTTTTGTATTACTTTTTTATAACATATTTTGTATATGTGACCTCTGATTAAAATATTATTTTTTTAAAATGTTATTTCTTAATAATACGATAATACTACATTCTGCATTCAGATTTAGAGAATGTAAAAATGAATTTGTGTCTTCAATAATTAAATAAAAAGTTTGTATAATTTTTCATAGCTTCAAGAAGATTCATGTTTTTTCATTCATTTTTAATTTTAGATATTGAAAAAAAAGCCTTTTGTCAATGGTAGATAAAACACCATATATTGCGTTTGAAAAAAAAATTCTTCTGAAAATAATCCAAGAAGATGCAGGAATAATAAGGTATTTAAACTAAATGTAACACTAAAAATAAGAAAATATGCTAAAAAATTCCGACGTACATGCGTAACTTTATTTGATCAAAATTAATATTCTCTGTTTTAACGTTTAAATATTTCAATATCAGGTTTCTTATTTTATTTATAGACTTGATGAATTTCGGTAAAACTAGTTGATGTACCGGAGTGCTATAAGGACAGAAATATTTTCATAAGTCCATTTATTATTCAAGCAAGTCAAACTATAAAATTTTAATTGATGAAATAATATATGAAGAAAAATATTATAGAGTTCACCGAATTTCAAAAAAGAGCTTCAAATCGTTACAACGATCATAAGTGAATTTTTGCTTGGTGACAAAATACTTACGTACATTTTTTTAAAAAAATAAGAACGTTTATTCAGAACATATAAATTTTTTAATCGAATTTTTGTTACGCAAATTTTTTGTTTATCATACTTGGGCGCTTTGAAGACACCTCCTTTAAAATTTTTCCATCCACTTTCGGTGATGCAATCACGCAAAATAATTTTCTAATGATTATTATTATAATTTTCAAGTGATTTCAGTGGGAAAATCCAGTTTTCTTTTCTCATGGATTTATACATGCGAACAAAATTTTTCTTTCTCAAGGAAAAAATTCCTTCTTTTCAAATCAATTTCCAAGAAAATAGTGATGGTTTCAGTCAAAGCATAATATTTTTTCTTCTTACTCTTTTGTTGCCAAAATTGAAAATAAAAGGCTTACCAGAAAGTTTACTCTCATTCAATTATTCAATTTATTTCATTGATTAATCACGGCGCACTAGACTAAATGCCGTACATTTTTTTTTTCTTTTGAAGAGGTTATGTCTGTTTCTTTAGCTTACTGTCATTTTATAGACGAAGCAAAAGCCGAAAGCAACCCATGCAAAGTTGACTTGGGGGAGCGCATGAAAAATATCATAACAAATAATTTATTGCCTTTGCTATTTATTACATTTCACAATTTAGGTTAATTAGAACTGTAAAATACTTAAAATAATAAATATTAAATTATTTTTATAAAGATAAATATTTTAATCACACAAAAAAAATCGTTAATAAGTCAAACACAAATAATTATGCTATATATGAAAATTTGAGTTGTTCAACTTACAAAATAAGATTATAACTTATATAGTTTTCTTTCATTTGTTATAAGTTTTATAGCATACGTTAATATCATTATAATTTAGATTTTGGTTGATTACAGTTAGATAGATAAAATGACTAAGACAGAAACAATTGTATTGCTCCTCTCCAATTAAGATTAAGTAATTTTTTTATAGTTTTTTAATCGGAGAAGATTTTCTGTAGAGCGAGCGTTAGCAGATAATGTAACTGTAACTATAGAACAGAAAAAAATTTGTGATACAATTTAAATAAATTATTTTTAAATAAATATTGTAAATATTTGAAATTTGTGACCTGAAGTAAGAGCTTGACGACTAAGGATACACTTTGATTATTAATCAAGATGGTGCAATTCGTTTTCGGTTTTGCTCAATCTGATGGAGGCGGTAGCCTGTGTGCTGCGTTGGCATCTTTCAGGAAATCCCTCTCTGTCTCACGGATAAAACGCATTCCTTTCCTAAATCGACAGATTCTCTCCATTATTTTTTGCAATTCATGTTGTGGCAAATGTGTGGTACTCTCCTGGATTTTATGGAAGATATATAAAGGATGTTCGGTTGAGACTTGACAGTGCTAAGATTAAGATTATAATGTGAAAATGGTTTTCAATTGGGACTTCAAGGCATGCGAAAGACAAATAACAACTGAAAGCCTAACAACAGTGTCAGATTGATGAAAGAAAATAAGCTCCTTTCTTTGTCCGATTAGTGTTACACATTCATTCTGTATTGAAATAAAATACTGACTGTATGAATGGGATTTTCTTTGTATTTTGGATTATCAAAATTATAGCAAAGTTAAACTCATTATTTCTTCTCATTTTAAAAATAAGTTCAACTCATGCATTTCTTCATTTATAACAAACAAAATATTTCTTCATAGCTACAAAAAATAAATAAATAAGAACTAAAACCACCGGGTGGCCTCCCTAAACTTTCTCTTGCTTCTAAAAAATTTGTCATTTCCCTCCCCATGTGGATAAAAATTCTCTGAACCTGGCTTAAGAATGAAATGAGTATCAGAAGGTTTTCATTTAATAGATCCTGATTGTAAAATATTTGGGTGAAGAATCATGATTTAAAGTATATAACTAAAACTTAGCAATATTTATTTTTCTATCACACTCTAATAGCTCCACGCTAAGGCGAGGGCGTGCGCGGTAAAAAAAGAAAACAGGAGAAAATAGGCTCGTTCGCTGTCGCTGAATAGCTTGCGCATGCTCCAGAAATTGCTTCAGTACGCAAGTAAAAAAAAGTGAATATACAATTTGAACAACTTTTTTTAACCGATTGAAGCAGAAAATTTGGGCACAGATCTGTAGTGTAAATGTTATCGAAACGTCACCGCAATTTTTATATATCTAAGCCAAAGGGTTTATGAGATATAATTTTTTACAAGTATGCGATTATACAGTCAGACAGACCATCAACCTTTCGACAGATTTGATCCAAACTTTGATAAGGCGATACATTCATGATTATAAAACTGTGTGTACCAAATTTTACCCATCTAGCTATTCAAGTTTGGAGTTATAATTGTTCACATGACCTGAACAAGACAAACAGGCAGACTTCCGTGACGGAATTTGTCCAAAATTTGATAAAACCTACAAATTACGCGTCAAGATCACGCGCAAATCTCATCCCCGTAGCTCTGATAGTTTTCAAGTTATCGTGTTCACAGACAGACACACAGAGGCCAAGATTCAAATTGTGTTTTTCTGACTAAAGAAGCTCTCAAACGTGGAGATTCGTCAAAATCTCGAGTTCAGGTACTTACGACGTTACAATACTTTCTCTTTTGTATACGAGAAAGTAAAAAAGATAATCAATGATCTGGCTTATTTACAATTATACACTACCCACCTAGTTTAGGTTTTGGATATTTCAATTCATGAATCAATCTAAAATACAACTGCTTATATTTTAAAACTTATAAAATAACTTTGATATGTGGTTTCCCAAAAACAATAAAATGTTCGAAATAAATAAATTTTTTATAATGAAAAATGCCCAATGTAAAAGATTGGAAAACACATATTTTCATTTGTTAATAACTAAAAAAATGTTTCATCTGAAATGTACAATAACAACAAATCAAATATTGAAATACAAAAACTAAAACAGAACTACATTGTTGTATAAATTGTTATAATATTAAAATTTCAGCTTTTGGAAATATAAAAGAAAAGTTTATTGTAATAAATAACTATAAAAAGAGACAAAGTAGCATTGCAATTTATCTTCAAATGACATACATCCACTTTGGGGACTGTCCTTCCCGCCGCATAAAGAGAGTGACCATATATACTTGATGCCTGGAGCAATTGGAACCTGGTTGAGGACTGAACAATGCTATCTCTTTTCACCCTTTGATACCTTTAAGAATTTGGAAACACGTGGACCTCAAGTAGCAAAGGGAAGTTGTATCCAACTAGATCCATCAATTATTTTACTTCTCGTATACAGAAGTAGAAAAAGAGAAAGTATTGTAATCTATCAATTCAGGCTCGAGATTTCAATGAATCTCTCCACGTTTTAGACCTCTGAGTCAAAACAAATTTATTATTATATCTGTGTGAACACGATAACAAAATAGTAGAACTACGGAGAGAAATTTGGTATGCGATCTTTACATAATTTGTAGGTTTCTATCAAATTTTGGACAAAAATCCATTGCATTGAGATCTGTCTGTCTGTCGGGTTCATGTATGAACTCTTTGACACAAAAACTTAAATAACAGATGGTTAAAATTTGGTACACAGTTTTTCATTAGAAATGTAGGTCCGTATAAAATTTTGGGCCGTCCGTCAAAGGGTTGACCGTCTGTATAATCGCATACTTTGTGAACGCCATAACTTCTTAACAAAATTACTTAGATAAATTAGAATTTTGTATGTAGTCTTGAAACCATAATTGCAGATTGTCTCAATTTTTCGTTTAAATCGGTTTAAAAAAAGGCGTTGAAACGGTTTTTCTCAATTCTACGCAAAAAAAGCTGCGAACGCTGGGCAGGTGTTCCCCCCCTCCCCTTAGTGAATACCGCACGCCACAGGCAGAGGCACGGGAGAGCCCTCTCGCTAGTTTAACAGATCTTTGAAAGAAATTTTCAAAACCAGAAAAAAAAATTACAATATATTTCTTTTAGAAAAATTATGTATTTTATGCTGCTTTTATAAAAAAGTTGGTTGAAAGAATTTTTTTAAAAAGGATAAAAAAATAATTAATTCTGCAAAATCCGTCAGCGGCGCGGGCCGTGCGGTCGCACCGTTCGCTTACCCCCCCTCGGGCTGGCCACCATTTATCTGTTTGAATGGTGCAATGTAACAAAGCAAACGCCTTAACAATAGGGGAACCAACAATGATAAAGTAACTTGAACAATATTATGCAGGGCTTATTTAAAAGCCCCTTGTTGGTTACAGGCATTCCCTCACAGTTTGAGTTCCCTCACAACTTTTTCACAAACGATTATATCTTTCTTTCAATGGATCACGAACTTTTATGTACCATGGCTAAGAGTGGCAATTTAATAGTGAACCTCTTCCAATAATAATACTGATAGGTTATATGTTTGGTACTTAATGTTATTTCTTATGGCAAAAATTAACTTCAATTTACTTTTGGTTAATAATAAAAGTATGAAAAAAATTCTATATGCGAAGAGTGGGCGCGAATTAAATTTACTTATAAAGAAACTGGCTACTATTGGTGTTGCTCAGGATAAAAAAATTTTATGTGACTAATGTAACTAAATTTTAAAATTTTTTAATATAAAATAAAATAATTTTAAATGTAAAAAAAACTAATGTAAAAAATTTTTAAAGTAATTATGTACCTAAAATAATTTTAATGAAAAAAACTATTTTTTGTATAGAAAATTAAAATGCAAGAAATTCTTTTTGACGCGTCTGAAACGTTTTATATTTGCTGGTTTTCAAATTTTGTCCATAATTATTAAAGTATGAGAAAGATTTTTTGACAAATATTTAGGGACAATTAATTAAATAGTTATTTTTCACTTTTAGAAAGTATTAAAATAATCCAGACCAGTAGTTGTTCCTGATATAAATTATTAATCGTCTGCTCTTAAACTTTTCCTTAGCGTACTACCAAGAAATGTGTTCTTGGCAGCTCTTCGTATGTATTCTTGTTCTTCAACAATACAAGAATATTGTTATAAATTGTAAATTTATATACAATTTAATTTTAAAAAAAAAAAAATTAAAGTGATAGCAACAAATTAAACGGAAATGAGAATTTGAGTCAGAAATGTGTTTTCAGTAATACAGCATCAAATTGTTATTGTGAGATAATATTTTCGAAGATAGCGCTGAAAAACGCAAAATCTTGCTTAATTTTTTAATTAACTTCAAAAGCTTTAATTAACTTGTGCTTTGAGGATTGATTATTATCTTATAGTAAATATTTACAAATAAACAGAAATAAAAGTAGATTGATTCAAAGTCCACCGTTTCCTAGCAACGAAGTTTCTATAAATTTGCTTTAATTTTAAAATCCTCTACATGTAATCAAGTTTTTATCAAATTTTAAAAAAAAAATAGTAAGATGAAGGAAAAAATTACATTTTAAAATTAGTATAGTGAAAATTAAAGTTTCCAGATGACATAAATATATTTTTGAAACAAATTGCTCCAAGAATTACTGCGGAAAAAAACGGTTTCTGTAAAATTTCTAATTATCTGAAACTTTGGAAATGGAAAAGTTATTAATAATGTTCCTCTTGTTTTAAATGATAGTTGCAAAATTTGGCTCCTAATAGGTATGTGGCTTGAAAGATACACATATCTACATAAATACCCATAATTAGTTTTATTTATGTTGAGATACTAGCTGATATGCTCAGCGTTGCTCGGGATAAAATACTTTCATGTCTAATATTTTAAGGTGAAAAATACTTTTATATAAAATAACATAATGCACAAAAATTCTTTTTATCGTCTTAAACGTTTTAATTGAAATGAATATCAATTGGACCATTTTGATTTTTAGAATTTGACGATAGCTAATTTCTATATAGATAGGTTTAAAATAAGGTTTTAATAAATGTTTTTGGTACAAAAATAGAAAATTTTTCATAGTGCAAAAGCATAAAATAAATTAGATAAATAGTTGTTCTGATAAAAGATTTTCTTAATCAACTCTGTGAACTGTCTTCTTTAAAACTTTTCTTTAAGTGTTTACAGAATTCTGTTAATAGAATTCTGGCAACGGTTCTTCTCGTATGTATTCTTGTTATTTAACATTAAAACCAGACTAAATCCTTTGCAGCCTGGCTGAAATGATAAGCAAATTTTAAATGATCACTTTACCAGGCGCCCGCGTCGTCCCACCGATCAGGCGAAAACCCCATACTACCTCACCGTCGGGCGAAAGGAATAATCAATCACCCCAGCTGCTGGTCAAGATTCCCACATGCTAGTGTTACCTTCGGCTTCCTAGAATGGAGTTGCATGGAAATCATGCAATCTCGCATTTGAATCTCCGATACGCATGAAGTCTCGCGGATGAAATACAAGTAATACGATGATGACGGTGTCCGATATGGTGACGGTATTCTGTTCCCATTAACATTGATCAATGAAAACCAAGCGAAAATAATATGGCAAATAATAATAATGGCAGCAATGAAACCAATAAGCGAAATGAAATAATAATGTCAATAATGACATGAAAATAATATGTAATAACGTATAAGCAACAATATATGTATGTACTTCGTAAATAATGAAAATAATGTATCAATGGCATCAATCATTCTTAGTGAAAACAATATAATGTGAAATGAAAATGAAGAATAATGGAAAATAATGAATAATGTCATCTCAGGCGAAGAAGGCGAAAAATGAAATGAAGAAAATGAAAATAAATGGCGTCGGCGAAAATGAAAATGTGGCAATGAA
>BGPR01024786.1:0-12793 GCA_013235015.1 Araneus ventricosus | reverse complement strand
CCCCCTACCGAATGTCGCTAACTCGCCATCAGTTTGCACTACTGTGTACGTCGAATGGATTTTGAGGCCACCCTGGATTTTCGAAGCATGAGGCGAGCGTCTCTAACACCTGTGTGAAAAAACCGCCACTGTTAGTATTTTTAAAACGTTGAATCATATTATACTAATAAAGCCTTGCATGCAAATAACAGTTCGCTTGGTTTAACGGTATTTGAACATGTTTTAAAACGTTGCATCTAAAATAGTTATTAAAAAATTCGACAGTTAACAAGCTTTAATGGAGCCAGGGGTGTGGTATTATTTTTGTGTCCCCTTACCATATTTTGCTTTGAAAATGGCATAAACGCAGTAATGTTTTGACTCCATGGCGTCCCCGCAGAACATCTATATCTCCCTTCCCCCCGTTTGCTACGCCACTGGTGTGATTGGTCCCATGGCGTCCCTATGGGACATCCATATCCCCCTTCCCCCCGGTCGCTACGCCACTGGTATGATTGGTTCCATGGCATTTCTTTTCTTAAGGCCTGATTGTTTGTCCAGATAATTCAATTTTTTCCAATTCTAAATTCCTTTGTTTAAAATGTAAATTTACACGAGAATACAAAAAATAAAACCCAGCTGTCCCTTATATAGAGAGATATGGGAGTTCAAATTTTCAATAATGTTATTTCAGATGTCGGTGATGAAATAAGATTTATTTACATAAACCGCGACTGTGAACAATTCCATCGCTTTTTTAAAAAGAGGATTATTTCTTCCTCAGGATTTGCAGCTTACTTTTTTTTTAAAAAAAAAAGCTTAACTTCCATTAATTACACTTCTTTTGATAGAAGGTGCAAGAAGAAAAGATCACTTAACCTTATCAATTCCTGATATTTCTTTCATTTCGAAATTCCCAGAAGTTGCTACAAAATTTTCAATTAGCACATAGTTTCGCACCACGCAACACGAAACGCTACTCTGACTCCAGTAATAAAGAGGATACATCGGACAGATAAGTCATGGTATGTTCTGGTGCAAATTACTGCATCCCTCAAAAAGTGGGTGAGACGAGATAAGGCTCGGGTGCTAAACATTCGACCCGAGATATTTTTCACCTTCCACCGATAATGCAAATGGAAATCTCTTGTTCTTAGACGAGGAAATAAACTAGAGGAAACATTTATTTCGGAGAATTGAACGGTGTGAACGGATCTACTACAAGAGACGTGGCTGTCAACCATTGAAATTTGTTAGCGACAACATTAGGGATGTCGTTGCGTGCACCCCCTGCAAATTTTCCGCAAACCATTAAAGACGAAGACCGTTTGAAGAGTTTGTGGTTGGAAAGACATCTTTTGCAAAATGTTTTTTTTTCTTTCTCTCGTTTTGCGTTTTACGAACTCTCCAACGTCGGACTTTTTAAATCACTATTTAGTTGCAATGCTTGCAAATAGGTCAAAATACTTTCGAGTTTCTTTTTCTTATGAGAACATGAAAGCTATAGTTAAATCCAATTACTCTGGTGTGGTGGCGAAAACTTCTGATGGTATCAGCGGAACACCGTAAATCTGACTCCGTTACCGTTGTCAAATACTTTCGCAATGAAACTAATGACTATTTAAATGCAACGCTTCCAAATAAGTTCAAATAATTTTACAGTGAGATGAATTGCATTTATAAATGTCGATATAATAGTATAATATAATTTAATTTAATAAGTGTATAAAATGAGCATAGCCTGTGAAAATCGCAGAATGTACAGAAAATAGACAAAATTTCGACTAGCATTGATAGAAATATTTTAAATAAGTTAGAATTTTAATTGTATTTATAAATAGCCGCCTTCGGCGACCGGCTTGTTTGCCTGGAATATGATTTAAATTGGGTCTTGCATCAATTTATATTTATGGTTCTTTTAAAAACGTAATTTTAAATTTCAGTTTGTGGTAAATATTTAATCAGTTTTTTTTTTAGTAGCTTGCACCTTTTCTGTTCATTGTCTACATAAGTGTCATTAATGGAGTTAAATAACTGACCATGTCATGTAACTTCTAATTGCAGTTGTCGGCGCTATCTTCCCGTTCTTATTCCTCTTGCAAAATCTGCATTTGATTTAAACATTTAATTGTCGCAGCACATTTTATAGCCAGCGGCATGTTAGCTGGATTAAAACATGCGGAAAAAAAGAATGAAAGCATAGCAACCATGATCATTCAGCTTACTGGATATATTTCTTAATATAAGTAATATCTCATAGAACTTTGTTTACAGATTCCACAAAAATTTTAATGAAATAAAGTATGAAAGCAAAATGTATTAGGATATTACCTCATCTTTCAACAGTGGAAGAGAAACACGCAATTAAATATTTGTTTAAACAATGAAAACAATTTGAATTGCGTTGCAACAATGATAAGTATTGTCATAAATTATGCCAAAAGATATTTTTAAAAATTTATTTAAATTAGTGGAAAACTTGTGCGGCATTTAATTGATATAATTGAGAATGTAATTTTTTGCACTTTCAAGATGGCATAAAAATAATTTTTGTGTTGTAATATTTTCGGAAGTTATTAAGGAAAAACGTCAAAATTTCGCTCATTTTTAATTAATAAAAATTTCAAAAAAGGGGCTTCGAGGTGCACATTACCACCTTCCAAAGTATGTTTGCGCCAAATTTCGTAGCTCTAGGTCACTCTATGTCCAGAGGTCTACCCTTTAGAGCACCAACACGCAGAATCACACACATTCTCTTTTATTATTAGCAGAGATATAATTTTTTAACTTTCCAACCAGGTGAATCGCCTTGTCTATTTTTCGTGTTCAGATCAAAAGCAGATAATTACATTTTCTTAAATTTCCACGGATAAAATTTTCTTAAGATTCCAGAGATATGGTTGAATACTACAAATTTCGGTTTAATCTCTGTAAAAGCTGTTTTTCCAGACCTTAAATTTATTAGATGAAGATAATTGGGTGCTGATAGGGTTAAAAAAAGTTTGGGAATTCTCTTTTTTGGTATTCATTGGAGTTTTAATTTACTTTTTATAACACCGTTTTCAGCGCCTAACGCTTTTAAGATTTTGTTTCGTCGTCCACGCTTTTTATATAAAAAATAACCATTTTCTATTGCTCAGCATATGTATAAAAACTTTTTTTTATTTTTATTATTTTTGACTTTTTAGTATTTAATATAAGTACTTATTTTTACTTCTTAGTAATTTCAAAGTTCATTATTATAAATATTATATTGTAGAATCTTGCACTCATTTTTCCCCTCAAGTCAACTAGCAGATTGCATCTTCGGTATGAAGTCACAATTTGGTTAAAATTAATAGATTAACTAATAATAAAGTTCTGAAAATATTATAATATTGTATTGCTATCGAGAGTAACAATTGTACAAAGTTACAGAACTCTAGGACATTAGGAAGGTAATGAAAAGTCGATTGCAAAATTCCCCCTTTACAAATATGATATGCAGTAGTTGCCGCTTGTAGTGATCACGGATGCAACGATCAATCGGTTGTACTAATCAAAACAGCGTGGAACGGATCTCCCGTATCTAAACACATAGAAAATCCGCCGGTTCTAGTGATCAACAATTAGCGTGCAGTGATCGGTTTCGAGGAGGTGACGTCACAAAACATGAGGACAACGATGATGAAGAGGGGCCAAAAGAGAAACCCGAGAAACTCCGCAAGGTCTTCGTACTTGAAGAAGATCGGCTCAATATCGTGCTGAATGTTTTGACGAGCATTATTCATGTGAACGGTTTATCCAACGAATGCTTGAAAAAAAGCATTACTTCCGATAACATTGTTAAGAAAGCTTAAGAAATTAAATGTGTGTACAGTAGAGTCTCGATAATTCGAGGTGGACGGGACCGGGCCTACCTCGAACTATCGAAAACTCGAATTATCGAAAACATAAAATTTAATAAATAAATAAATGGAAATAAAAGCAATTTTTAAATTTCATTGTAGTGCATTTAAATGAAAAATGTACTTATGTATTATTACATTACCGCTGATAGCAACAGGTTAATTATATCTTAAAATAATTGTCAACTGATTTTTGTTTAAACACATTGCTCCTATATATCGATCTTATATATATCCCGTTTTCTTTGGGAGGGGGCATTTCTGCAGGTGGCTTCGGGGTGCGCAGTGGATATATGACCCATCGAACAACAATGAAAACCAGGTGCAAAATTCTTTCACGTGTTGTGTATTGTGTGGGTCATTATTTGGGAGCTAAATTGATTATTTCATCAACTCGGATTTATGGAAAACTCGAACTATCGAGACTCGAATTATCGAGACTATATATTTTTCAATTCTCTTAATTGTACAGATTTTCTTTTTCTAATTAAAACGAATGAGTATATACCAGTATATACCAACAATGTTGTGGGGGTCTGTTTTTTTTTTTTTTGCTATCCTTGTATATCTATATATTTATTTAAGGCCGCGGCGGCCTAGTGGTAAGGTCCCGACCCCGGGACCGGAGGGTCCCAGGCCCGAAACCCGATTCCACTGATGTATGGGGCCTGCTGCACGCTAAATCACACATAGTGTCCAAACGCCCTCCCGCTGGTGCAGTGCGGAAGTTTGGAGAGGGGGTGCCAGCTCAGGTGTCGTCCTCGTCATCTGACAGCGGTTCAAAATTACGAGGTCCGTCCCTAGATAGCCCTCGTGTTGCTTCAAAACGGGACGTTAATATAACCTAACCTATATATTTATATTATTTTTAAGGCAATTCGGATCTACTGAAGAAGCAATTCTTGACCTCCTCGATAAGATAAATTCTGCGAAGAACAGCAACCAACATGCCCTGATGACATCCTTGGACATCAAAGGAACATTTGACCACTTGCAATACACCTCGATTAAAAACAGCCTCGACAACCTGAAGTACCATAGCAACACCCTCGAGACCCTTATAGATATTCTTTCCAACAGGAAAGTTGCAATAAACACCTCACAAGGCCCAGCAACATGGAATCAGCAACAAGGTTGCCCCCAAGGCTCCTGCACAGGACCTGCTTTCTGGAACCTGGTGGCCGACGAAGTGCTCCAGCAAGACTGGCCTCAAGGGGTGCACCTGCAGGCATTTGCAGATGATTTCGTCTTTTTGGTCAATGCCGGGTCAAAACAGGAAGTCAAAAATCTTGCCAATAAAGCATTACAAACCTTCAAGACATGGACCGACAAGCACAAACTTGAAATTTCACTGGACAAAACTTATTATCTCCATATAAACAAAAATAGATCAGGACCAATATGGTACTCAGGAATTAAATGGGGACAAAACAACATAAAAAGAGCATCAGTAATAAAATATTTGGGAGTATTAATTGACGATAAGCTTAACTTCGCGGCTCACCTATCAGCAATAAAGACCAAGTCTTTAATCCTTCACCAAGGGCTCAAGAATGTAGCCGGTACAAGCTGGGGACTCAGTAAAAACATCAGAAGACAGCTGTATCTTACGGTGGTGGAAAAGGCCATTCTCTATGCCTCAGCAGCATGGGCCCACAACATCACTGCCAGACAACAGAAACTCCTGTCTTCAATCCAAAGAAAGTTTCTGCTCAATATCACAGGGGCGTACAACACCACCCCAACGGCGGCTCTCCAGGTCATAGAAGGTCTGATGCCTCTTCACATTAAAGCCAAAATGCAATCAACACTGGTAAGGGTAGGCCGCCTGGGTAGAAATTGCGATTACAAAGGTACCCATTTTGACCATGAAAGCTACGAGCAGCCATCACCACCATCAACAATACACCCAGCACTTTTTAGCCTGGAAGATAGAATCACACATGGGGGACAAGTTCCTTCCAATAGAACGCCAACTGAAGTGTACACAGATGGCTCAAAGATAAACGATCAAACGGGCAGCGCTTTCTGTGTCATTGCAAATGAAGCTATCACTGAAACCTGGAAGGCCAAGCTGAGCCCAGCCAACACTGTGTTCCAAGCAGAAATGCTAGCCCTCAAAGCAGCCATCGAGTGGGCCAACACTGCAAACGAAGATGTCAACATCTGGAGCGACAGCGAGTCTAGCCTCCAAGCTCTTAAATCCTTTAATGTAAAGAGCAAAATCACTCAAGAGGCACAAATGACCCTTCTGGAAAATGCCAGAATCAGGCTCGGCTGGGTTAAAGCACACATAGGCATAAAAGGCAATGAAATAGCAGATACCCTTGCGAAGGAGGCAACCACGGATGGAATTCCAGCCAGCCTTCCATTCCCAAAAAGTTTCCTAAAGAAACAACTTCTACAGCTCTCACTCTCGCGTTGGCAAGTTGATTGGGACAATGGTGAGACGGGCAGATCGGTCTACAGCATTATACCGAAAATATCTAACAAACAGCTGCACTGGTCCAGAGAATGCATCCAATTCGCCACTGGCCATGGGCCCTTCCCCAGCTACCTCAAGAGATTCGGTCTCCACTCTACAGACTACTGCGGATGTGGGGAAATAGGAAATCCCCTTCACTATGCAACGAGATGTCCACTCACTTTATCTTATCACCACAAGGAACCAAGCCCACAATTCATAGTCCATTGGTGGAAGAGCGCCCTATCCAGAAAACTCTCAAGACGAAATATAGATAACTTAATCACATTCTTGGCGACTAACGAAGACCTAATTAAAAGTCAAAATACAACACCGTCACATACTCCTGCCTAGAAAAAGATACTCCCAAAGATTCACCTCCAAGAACCAGAAGTCCGAAGAATTCCCAGTTGAGCAGCAGAGCACACTAACTTAAAAACATCAACCAGCCACCACCAATTCTTCCGTAATTCATTCGAAAAATTCACCCTTCACATTACCGCCAACCCTTGAGTAACAATTCCAGCGATCCCTCAGTATAAATATCAAGAGAGAACAAAAACCAGTCCCACGATTTTTAGGATGGTTGCGACAATTTTCATCATATAACCGGTTGTGTTACATTATTCAATTCTTCTTCTTCGTCGCATCGAACAACACTAACAGCCCCGAATCATGGAGCTCCAACTGTATGAAAAAATGTAACTAAATGAAACATTCAACCCTTTCTCTGCACTCAAATTTGATAACTCCCCTTGTAAATTTCTATTATAATACTCGGATTGTAATCCTCACTGTGTTTTTTATTCTTCTTTGTTCATGTAATTATGTTCCCTTTCAAGTGTATTTATATCCTAATGTTTTAATTTTTTTTTTGCTTTTCAATAAAGTTTCACACATACTCATCCAACCGACAGGGTGCCGTTTAGGCGCCGAGTTCGGGGGTATGCTGTGGTGTTATGTTATGTACCGATCATTCGGATGAAGTGATCACCATGGCTTTGACCCAAAGTGATCCCAACAAGCGGCGTCCACTGTATCTACGAACACGGAAATATATTTCAAACCAGCCGCCTACGGCGACCAGCTGGTTCGCCAATCTTGTATTAATAGTAATAAGGCAATTAAGGCTGACATTTTAAACATTTCAACTTTTGTAAGCTGAAAGCAATAATTGCAATAAGGACAAAGAAATGAATTTAAAAACACAAACAGAGAACAGGTTAATTAGTTTAACTGAATTTAAATTCTTTATACACAAAACGAAAATGTACCGGATGTGTTTGCATGTAATGAACTTTGAGTTAATCCCTTAAATTTAACTGTTAAAAAATGGTAAGTAAAAAGATTCGTTGAAAATGGACAAGATTTTAATTAGTAATGAAAAATTTGAAGTACAATAATTAAATTTCTTCGCTAAAAATAATTTACATATTAAAACTAATTAAAACTCAAAGTAACTAAATAAAGTTTTTTCTGTAAAAAAAGAGAGAGGATTCACTATATTTTATGAAACTCAGAACTAAACTGATGATAACCATTTAAATCTAGTCAATAAAAACAACCATTTATAAATAAAAAATATTTAATTAAATTGCTTGAAAAAAAAAACGAATCTTGAATAATAATTCTGTGCATAACAAAACAACAAACAAACACTAAGAAATTGAATATCTGTAAACTATAAAAACACAAATTGTCAAATAATAGCTAATAATAGCAAAGAATAAAAAATGAACTAAAACAGGCATACGTTTGGATAATAGTTATTTTCTCTCCATAGCACAGTAAAATATAAAAACGCAGATCACCATTCAACAGTGTACAGGCAAGATTATTAATTAAGAATAAGCATTTCGAGTGGATACAAAAATTTGTAAAATTTAAGAAGCATTTGTAAAATAAAATAAGCAAAAGTTAAATGAGGGAATTATTGGAAGAATACAATTCTAACTTTTCCTTTTAGGTATGCAAAAAAAAGTAAGAGGAGCAGACGAATTATTTGTTGACTCTGACGAAGATCAAGCGAGATTCGAACCTGGGGTGAAAGAAAGATGTCTAACCGCCTGCGCTATCCAGTCCATGTGAAGGAATGTTTGAAGCAGT
Source organism: Araneus ventricosus (assembly GCA_013235015.1). Taxonomy (NCBI): domain Eukaryota; kingdom Metazoa; phylum Arthropoda; class Arachnida; order Araneae; family Araneidae; genus Araneus; species Araneus ventricosus. The sequence goes on along the minus strand of BGPR01024786.1, from coordinate 4,357 downwards.
TGTCATGGAGTATAGGAAAAAAAATTGGGGAGGGGCAAAGAATGCTGAAAAGAGAGGAATTATTTATATAAAATTTATCTGCTTGCGCAGGGGCAATGCTAGTCTTCTCTGTATCGTTCCAATTTTAGTATATGTACTGCCGAGCATTGTTTTTGTATATGTACGGAGGCGGGCGTAGTAGCGTGCGGTGACAAACAGCTACTACGCCCCACCTCCCCTACGTCAATTTTTACTCTCACAACCAGCGGCCTTAAAATTCTGATGGCTTTAAAAATTTATAAAAAAATAGATAAAATTTTGTACAATAATAAAACTTTTATATTGGAAAGAATTTTTTGCTCTTTAAAATGACATTTTTTTGTCAATCAATTCATTCAGAAGTTATTGGCAAAAAACGACGAAATTTGGTTTAATTTTTAAATAATTTAAATTTGAATTAAAATTTAAATTAAAACAACTCTGAGGCGTACATCTTCAGCATCCAAAGTATATCTGTGCCAAATTTGGTAACTACGTTCTACAGTCTCTTCTGTAGACCGACAACAGACAGACACACAGACTTTCTCTTTTATTATTAGTAGAGATGAAAATAGCAATGATTTCTTATTCTCTGCCATAATAACCAAATTATCATTGTCGCAATCTGTGGCGTTTATACGAAAACTTGTTTATGAAACTGAATAACATAAACAACTGAGAAGGAATGAAGTAGAGGTGACTGTGTAAAAAAGAAAATTCGTCAATATCGTAGAGGCGGCGTTAACAGCGCTGTGGAAAATAAGACCATGTTAGTAAATGTCGATGAATCATTTTTCTGACACACGAGAATTACACGCAAGTACTGTTCAGCAACGGATTCCTAGACTACCACTTTTGGACGATTTTATACCGGAAAGGGGTGTCAGGCAATGAGTCATATGAGTGCATTTCCGAAGTTCTTTGTTAGATCACGCTCAGAAAAATGTAAACATCACCCTTCCATTCTTCACTTCCCCTATTTTTATGAAAATAACTCCTCCCGGAGCATGCGCAAAAGCGCGGAGGGTTTCCGAATCCGTTGCTAAACAATGTCTATTAGTTGGTGATCAAATGCTTTTGTGTCCACACTGTACTAGTAGCAGGACAGTTTTTCATATCCTGAATGAATGTCCTGTTTTGCTGCTCATCGTTTTCAACACTTCCAAATTACAGTAGGACAGTTTATCCAATGGGCTGTTCCCAGGGCTCTTTTATCCAATGGACTAACTGGGCTGTAGCCCAGGGGCTCCATTGATCCAAAGGCGCCTATAAACTTAACCGATTTACTTTAATTTTGAACCAAATTTTTTTTTTTAATTATAAGTTTTAGCCTCCATTATCCGGCTAGCTCACAGGAAGTGAAAATGACGGTTCAAATAAGTTGGTCCATAGTTGAATTAAAGTAAATTTATTGTTCACAAATCTACCACATAGAATTATTCTAGATTAACTAAGCTTACATTAAATTTAAGTTACAATATTCAAATCTCTACGCATGTCGAGTTTTATCCGTCCCTGTGAGAGAGTTAAAAAGCACCTTCTCGCACGAAGTCTCAAGTCACTCGGTCTCTCGTTCTTCTCTGGAAAGTCAAAGGTCCTTGCAGCGCCATCCACCGGCAGGAGGGCGAGACAAAATGTCATTGTCACAAATTTTAATACAAATATGATTAAGGGGTTGCAACTAGACAGCCATCGATTTTGTAATGTCACATAAACATGTATATCTGTCAATTTTGTCATAGTTTTGTGTCAATTAAATAAATAATTATCAAAATCATATTTTGAAAAGGAGCCGATCAACAAAATTGAGTGCTTTCATCACAGAACAGGTGACATTTTTGCTGAATTATATTATTAGTTAGATGATTTCACTGGGCCATAGCCGCTGAAATTCCTAGTTACTGTTCTGATAGGGCGCCAAATGATTCCAAACCAGGGCGCTCATATTTGTTCCTTTCCAAATGTATATTCAAAATTTAATTATATTAACAGGTTCTCGTTATATAGATTTTATAAAATTTTTAACATGTTCGCTGATGAACTTGACATTTTTAATATGTCTCTTGGTGCTTTTAAATCGAAATGTTTACAGCTTTTAAATACATGATGTGTTTTATGTTGCCTTTTTACAGCTTTTTAGATTTTTTTGAGTTTTGATTTTCCGTGTTGTTATATATTCGACCATTTTTTTATTGTTTTTGACAGGTTTTAATTTTTGTACTCTGTTTTTCGGCGCCGTGTTGCAATTTATTTTTATCTCAAGTGTGTATTTTCGTCTTTAAATGTTTAAACTCCTGGTATGTTTTTAGAGGATTCGGTGCTTGCGTGTTTTGACTTTTTAACCCTTGCCTTTTGGAAATGGTCTTTTATTTTTTAAAAAAAATACGACTTTTCGAATCATAGTGTGTTTTAATGTTTTTGCGATTATGTGTTTTCGTTTTTAATTATATGTGAGTTTGTAAAATTTTTATGATTTTGTGTATTCTCTGTGTTCAACTTTCTATTTTCAAGTGCATTTTTTTATCTACTCGTTATGGCTTTTGTTCTTTGTGTGTTTGTTGTTTATAGCACTCTGTAAATGGAGTTTTCTCTGTAGTGTGCTTTTCTTTAAATAAATAAAGACAGTCCTGGCTCTTCCAATGTTGCTTGGTAAACACACACACACGCACATACACAATCACGTGTTTTCTGACTTAACTATTACTTTCTCAGTGACTACTTTGACCAATTTTGTTTCAATACTCCACTGAACGCTGAGTACGCGATATGAAAAAGGATATTTTTATTTTTTGTTAAATTTATTTTGTAAATTTCTTCTTAAATTCAAATTTGTTAGGAAATGCATTAAAACACAATTGAAGTTACCAGATTTTCTGAGCTTCCAGACAGGGAGTTCTAAATATTTGGGGGAGGTGGATCAAATTGGAATAAACTTTCAAAAATCAGGAAGGTCCTGACTAATTTTGGATATCTGTTTTACTATACTATGGACACTAAAGATAGCGCGAGCTTCACACTGAATTAAGTGATAATATACTTTGACGATACAACATGGAGCTCTGATTATTCACTAAAATTATGAGACTATATTACATGGGACATAGGAATAATTGGGAGGTTAATTTTTATAAATTACATCAAATTAATAGATTTTTTATTTTTATCATGAGCTATTTTCTTACGAGCAAACTAATAGGATAATTAAATACATTTTATTCGAAATTAGCACAAAACCGGGATAAGCAGTGTAAAATCGAGACTGTTCCGGCTAATCCAAGAACAATCGCTTAAGTTTTAACTCGCCTTTCGTCTGCGCAAGTAATGATCGATTTTATTTATTGCTGATAGTGTACTTAACGCTTGTCTTAGCAAAAATATTTCTTGGATCTAAAAAAAGAATAAGCGATGGAAAAAAAAACATTCTAACAAATTTTTTTGTTTTTAAATGCTTTGTATTAATAACTGGGATATTAGCTTTCTTTGAATTTATTGATAATGCATTTATCTTTTTATATTAATAACCTCATCTTTATTATCACACATACCCCGAGCTCGGAGCCTTCCTGTCGGATGGATAGGTAGGCGGGAAGCTTTATTGAAAGCCCCCTTCCCCAAAAAATTAAAAACTTAGAATTTGAATAACGTAATTTGAAAAACAGATAATGTTAAATTAAGATAATGTTGAACATCGACCCAAATTGAAAAATGAATAAATTGAAATAGAAAAACAAAAAAGGAAAAGAAAATGCTAAAAGCTTAAATGATGACAAAAACAAAAGTGAAATGTCTTTTCAGTTAATGATCATGAAGAATTTGGTATGAAATTTTCAGTTAGGAGCATGGAATTAAAATATCTTCATTTTTTTTAAAATAAAATCCATCAAATTTCTAATTTTCGCTCGAGAGAGTGTATTAATAACTGGGATATTAGCTTTATTTAAATCTATAGATAATACATTTATCTTTTTTTGTTAATAACTGGGGTATTGCTTTCTCTGAATTATAGAGAATGCGTTTATCGCTGTGTATTAACAACTGGGATTTTAGCTTTCTTTGAGGATAAAGATAATGCATTTATTTTTGCATATTAATAACTGGGCTTTTAGCTTTCTTCGAATTTATAGATAAAGCATTCATCTTTTTATATAAATAACTGTGATAATAGCTTTGAATTTATAGATGATGCATTTATCTTTTTGTATGAATTATTAAAACCGCTCCTTTGACCGTTTCTTGAAGAACGCCTCAAATCGTGAGGCTCCTTGCCATTTCACCCTGATACGCCTGTCACCGTAACATTTTAAATTCTTCTCCCATCATCTCTTCTGACTCTTCATCA
>BGPR01024785.1:4032-22889 GCA_013235015.1 Araneus ventricosus | reverse complement strand
GTTTCTTAGAATATTTGTAACGTAAAATATTTAATTTTAAAACAAATTATAGCAATTCAAGGAAATGTTGCCAATTCATTGAATTTCTTAGTTTCATCTGTAAATAAGCATAGTAAATGCTTTGAATTAAAAAAAAATATGATAAATATTATGTCGTTTTTTGGATATGTGACCGAATGTAGAACTCATTGCAGAATATCTGCTGAAAACATTCGACGGTAGGCTGTCTCTGCGAAACGGCCGCTGGGATTGAAGGGCGTAGATTTACTTACCTTACTCAACTGTGACTTTCTGTGACTAAAGCAGCTCTGTGCGACTTTGACCTATGCTCTATGGCCTTTCTCTGTTAAATGAAACTAAAATCAATTCAACTCAACAACTCAATTAAATCGATGGAAAGGACAGCTTAATTAAATAAAAAATGTTAATATTAATTAATTAAGGACAGTTAATTAATCGATTACTCAACTGTGACTTTCTGCGACTAAAGTAGCTCTATGAGAATTTGACCTATGACCTATGCTCTATGACCTTTCTCTAATTAAGGACAGTTAATTAATCGATTACTCAACTGTGACTTTCTGTGACTAAAGTAGCTCTATGAGACTTTGACCTATGACCTATGCTCTATGACCTTTCTCTGTTAGATTAATTAATCTGAATTAATTAATTTATCTGAAATGAATTAACTATTAATCTGTTAAAATCCAGTTAATATACCGCTCACAACCGATGAGTGCGCGAGCATCGGTCGCTGTGACGCCATCAAAATTCTTCGTGATTTTCACCAACTTTGCAACTTGACTTTGACTAAACCGTGATGCCAAATTCTAATATTCTTTTTGCAATCTTCAATGTCAACCTTTCTCTGTTAAATTAAACTAAACCTATTCTCTATGTTATTTTTTTGCGGTGCTATAAGCGTTTAAAAATACCACGAAAAGCGTCATAATTTTTTCCTTTCCCAACACACCATTATATCACTATGGAGAGACGTATGTCTACGTCAAGAGGGAAAAAAATATTACATCATTCGATGAACTTGGATATACCTAAGTGACTGCGATAAAAAAATAAGTTTTCTACAGCAAAGATAAGATAACTTAACTGCTGTTAGCTTAACCAAATTAATTACGTTAAATTAACAAAAGAAACTTTTAGTTAGAATTTTATGGTCTAATTTATGTCATGGCGAAATCGTACAAAATTGAGAGAACGGCTTTTCTGTACTCCCCTTGTCTGAAGAAAACGATGCTAAGTGTCAACGTGTTAAAGTTCCCTTTAAACTCGGGAAATCCGGTGATTTATGAACTTATTTGCTTCTCAGCAACAATTTATTTGTTGTTGAAAAAATTGTATGAAGATGAGTGTTTGCCGGGTACACAAATATTTTATTTGTTGAAAAGATTTAAAATGGGTCGAGAAGAGATTGATGTTGTTCTAAGTCCTGATTGAACAAGTTGGAAAAGTTTTTTTTAACATCAGATGGATTTCGCATATTGATTGGGTACCTGAATATCAAACAGTCAACGAACAATATTACAGAAAAGTTCTGACTGCTTTGCGTGAACTGGTAAGAGCAAGAGTTCTTCACCGGGACAATGCTCCAGCCCACAGTCCAATCTCTGTCAGGATGGTTTTAACTAATCACGAGACTCCTTTCATAGAACACCAATTCTATTCATACAATCTAGTTGCCTGTGAATTCGTTTAATTCTCCATGATCTAGTCATAAGTTCTTCGCTGGGAGAATGCTCCATACCACAGTTCAATCTCTGTCAGGACGGCTTTAGCTAATCACGAGACCTCTTTCATAGAACACCAATTCTATTCATACAATCTCGTTGCCTGTGAATTCGTTTCATTCTCCATGATCTAGTCATAAGTTCTTCGCTGGGAGAATGCTCCATACCAGAGTTCAATCTCTGTCGGGACGGCTTTAGCTAATCACGAGACCTCTTTCATAGAACACCAATTCTATTCATACTATCTCGTTGCCTGTGAGTTCGTTTCATTCTCCATGATCTAGTCATAAGTTCTTCGCTGGGAGAATGCTCCAAACCACAGTTCAATCTCTGTCAGGACGGCTTTAGCTAATCACGAGACCTCTTTCATAGAACACCAATTCTATTCATACAATCTCGTTGCCTGTGAATTCGTTTCATTCTCCATGATCTAGTCATAAGTTCTTCGCTGGGAGAATGCTCCATACCAGAGTTCAATCTCTGTCGGGACGGCTTTAGCTAATCACGAGACCTCTTTCATAGAACACCAATTCTATTCATACTATCTCGTTGCCTGTGAGTTCGTTTCATTCTCCATGATCTAGTCATAAGTTCTTCGCTGGGAGAATGCTCCAAACCACAGTTCAATCTCTGTCAGGACGGCTTTAGCTAATCACGAGACCTCTTTCATAGAACACCAATTCTATTCATACAATCTCGTTGCCTGTGAATTCGTTTCATTCTCCATGATCTAGTCATAAGTTCTTCGCTGGGAGAATGCTCCATACCAGAGTTCAATCTCTGTCGGGACGGCTTTAGCTAATCACGAGACCTCTTTCATAGAACACCAATTCTATTCATACTATCTCGTTGCCTGTGAGTTCGTTTCATTCTCCATGATCTAGTCATAAGTTCTTCGCTGGGAGAATGCTCCAAACCACAGTTCAATCTCTGTCAGGACGGCTTTAGCTAATCACGAGACCTCTTTCATAGAACACCAATTCTATTCATACAATCTCGTTGCCTGTGAATTCGTTTCATTCTCCATGATCTAGTCATAAGTTCTTCGCTGGGAGAATGCTCCATACCAGAGTTCAATCTCTGTCGGGACGGCTTTAGCTAATCACGAGACCTCTTTCATAGAACACCAATTCTATTCATACTATCTCGTTGCCTGTGAGTTCGTTTCATTCTCCATGATCTAGTCATAAGTTCTTCGCTGGGAGAATGCTCCAAACCACAGTTCAATCTCTGTCAGGACGGCTTTAGCTAATCACGAGACCTCTTTCATAGAACACCAATTCTATTCATACAATCTCGTTGCCTGTGAATTCGTTTCATTCTCCATGATCTAGTCATAAGTTCTTCGCTGGGAGAATGCTCCATACCAGAGTTCAATCTCTGTCGGGACGGCTTTAGCTAATCACGAGACCTCTTTCATAGAACACCAATTCTATTCATACTATCTCGTTGCCTGTGAGTTCGTTTCATTCTCCATGATCTAGTCATAAGTTCTTCGCTGGGAGAATGCTCCAAACCACAGTTCAATCTCTGTCAGGACGGCTTTAGCTAATCACGAGACCTCTTTCATAGAACACCAATTCTATTCATACAATCTCGTTGCCTGTGAATTCGTTTCATTCTCCATGATCTAGTCATAAGTTCTTCGCTGGGAGAATGCTCCATACCAGAGTTCAATCTCTGTCGGGACGGCTTTAGCTAATCACGAGACCTCTTTCATAGAACACCAATTCTATTCATACTATCTCGTTGCCTGTGAGTTCGTTTCATTCTCCATGATCTAGTCATAAGTTCTTCGCTGGGAGAATGCTCCAAACCACAGTTCAATCTCTGTCAGGACGGCTTTAGCTAATCACGAGACCTCTTTCATAGAACACCAATTCTATTCATACAATCTCGTTGCCTGTGAGTTCGTTTCATTCTCCATGATCTAGTCATAAGTTCTTCGCTTTAACCCTAGGTATTCATCTTCTCTCGTCTCCCATACATAAAGCACCATACTCTCAAAGTCAACAACACAAAGATTTGAAAGAACTAACAGTTATATTACTAACTATTATATTCTTTTGCTCTAAGTGTCCTCTTTTTTTGTATCCTTATATATAAAATGTAATTTTTTTGCCCTGTATTTTTCAATAAAGTTTCACGCATACCCAACCAACCGACAGGGAGCCGTCCTGGCTCCGAGTTCGGGGGTAGTGAAGTGCTTCAAAGTACAGAGACAAAAATAAGTGGTTAGTTTAGCTGCTGGCCGAGAGGTCGGAGACACAGGAGAGGGTAAAAGAAAGCCAACGAAAGACTTTATCACTGTAGCGGTCGTATCAGTGAAAAACTTTATAATGAAGTTTAAAGTTTTATAACTACTTATACTTGAAAATATTTCTACCCCGAGCAACGCCGGCTATATTAGCTAGAATATGTATCCTCTCAATTTTGCCGATAAAATTTCAGTCTCGAATTTAAATCTCCTGCATACGACGATGTATATAGATTCCTTAATTATTTTTGATTTTTATTTGAGTGCAATAAACAAAACGGGAGGCCGGTATAAGGAAAAATATGGATATAGAGCAACGTCGCTGTTTTCAGTTAGTCAATAGTAAAACCCATTATAGATAATTTGAAGGAATATTTTTTTGCATAAAAACAATGACTGTAAAAAATTCCAATTAGCAAAGATATATTTAAAGCCAGAATTTTACAGATTTTATTGTATTTTAAATATAAGAAAATGTATCAAATCGAATTAAATTATCGTATATTACATTTATTGAATACTCATTCCTTAAAGTTTGTTACTAAAATGTTTATTTAACGGAAAGGATACAATGAATTTATTTCTAGCGTATTCATCTAGCATATTTAATATGGCAGTATAATGGCAGTATATGGCCAATTCTCAAGAGTGGTATTAACAAATTTATCAATAAGTTCAACCAATAAAAATATCTTCGAAGTGCTTTCTAAGGAAGGTTTCAGCTGTTAGAGCTCTATGTTCTGAAATATTCTGTTAGCTTAACTACTCAAGAAAATTCTTCAGTCGTGACAACGGAGCTTTCTAACCTTTAAGGTTATCTCTTCCGTTCGCTCAGAAGATCAGATCAATCATTCTTGGAACTCAAAACCAATAGAGGCCAACTTAATGCCAAGTATTTATTTGAGACTGCCCTATTTTATTTTTTTTCTGTATAAAGGAAGAAACGGACAGTTTTTAGGCGTATTAAAAAACCATTTTCAATAGAACTAAGGGATCAATAGAAGAAATTGATTGTTCGTTCTCTTTTGAACTTTTTGTCTTTTATCTGAAATAGTGATTTTTCACCTTTTCGAAGTCCTCCATTAAAAATTTATGAACTAAATATCTCTTCTGGATTTTGGAAGAGATGTTTATGTTGAATTAAAGTCATTCAGTTGGAGAAAGTTGTATTATTTTAGTGCAAATGAAATAAATGATAATGAAATAATATGTTTCAGTGGAATTGGACTTCGAGTTTCGTGCAAATGTTTGTTTTAAATAGAATTTTCATATAAGAATACATAGGACAGAACATTCTAATAGATAGATAAATTCCATTACGATTTCAATCTTCGTAAACAGCAACATTAATTAGGCTGAAACGTAATGAACATGTTTTAATTCAGAAAACTATAAAAATAGGTATTCATCTGCTTGTCCCAAACGTATTTTCAACACATGCATGAAAGAAAATAAACGTCCTTTAATTCTTATTATTATGCGCAAGAAAATCATGACCTTTTCTGCTTATACTTGAATGTTTCTTTTTATTTCATAAAATATAATCAGATATTAATGTCATCAAATCGATCAACTGTTTCTATAGATTTTCAAAGAAAAAAATAATCAGTTTTCGAGGAAAAAAGAATGTTTCGACAGAATTTAATTCAAAATGTATATATTTCTCAGCAATAAAATTAGACGGAGGTAAAACCCGTAAAGTCCAAGAATGATGCAATCCTGCTGATTACTGTCTCACGCTTCTTTGTAAACGGGTTAAAATTCAAGGCTCTTTTGCAACAGAGATTTCATGCAAATTGGATGGCGCTCCATGTGCTTTGTAGTTGGTCTTATTTTTTTAACTGCATTTGTAACCACTTACAAGACAATATATATATATATATATATATATATATAAAAGAGGCAAAAACATAATAGAAAAACAATAAAATAAAATAACAAACATTCATATCAAATTCGAAAGGATATGAAAAAACGAACTGAAAGTATATCTGAATAAAGAAAAAATGCGAATAGTAACAGATGGAAAAATATATATAAATATATCACAGACACAATGAATGCGCTAAAAGCTGCTATTTCAAAAGAATGTGGTAGATAGAGTATAAATCGTAAAATGAAGAGAATTGCTAAGTCACAATAACTTCATCCCCTGAATAAACGTTATTGTGCTCTCTCTCTCTCCATAATTTCTATATTAATATAGTAGTTATTATATGTTTTTGTATTTTTATTAATATGTCTAAATAGTTCCATTCCCTAAAATTCCAGTATCTACTCCTTCTGTTTTGTCTCTTCGAATATAGATGGCGCCATGGTTCTAGTGTCTCTTTAAAAAATTTGCTCATTACTTATGTTAACAGAAAGTTAGCGTGGGATTGTGATAGCGTCAGGACATTTCTTTCGCTTTATTTCTGTATTCTGGGCATGGGATAAGTTTATTTTTATGATGGCTGCTATTAACAGCCAGATGGCTAATATTTTTTTAATCAATCTTAGTAGCGTTTTTATGTTTGTGTTTGGTTTCCCTCTTTCTTTTAAAATAATGCGTTTTAGATGTACAGATCTCCTTTGTGTTTTGTTGGGAAATTTCGGGTTAAGAGAAGGTATATTTTGCGTAATGCAAGCTTCTTACAGAAAAATTTCCCAATTAATTTGAATCCATTTAGAATATATTCCTTAGCCCTTGAAAAAATGGACGAGAATGGATTCCTTGTATATTTGTTTCGATTCCCTCTGAGTTTATCTTTGTTTTTTGGCTTTCTTTGAATGATATTGATGATTTCCATTGTTCTTTGTTTATTGTATGCAGCTGCAACTGCGCGCGACTTAAAAATTATTTAAATTTTTTATTATCTATATTTTATTGTTTTAAATGTTGTTCTTTTTGTTTAAAGTTTAAGTTAAATTTTTAATTTTTTAAATTTATTCTTATTTTTCTAGTTGATTGTTTTTAAGCTCTACATAACTTCTAATAACTCGTTGACGATTAAATTGTTAATATTAAATGTTGTTAACTATACAATTTCTAAAGCAATAAAATTAAATTACTAACAATTGTTATTGCATTAAAATGTTATAAAAGGATTCACGTGACAGATTATTTTTTCACAGGATTGCAAAAGTAAAAATACGAATAATTTACATAAAATATTCTGTTTCGTGGAATAGTTAAAATAATGTGAAATACAAAAAAAGTAGAGTACTTTTTCAGGAAAATATATATATATATATATATAGAATAACTAAAAAACGAATTTCAAAAATATTATCAAAGCATCATACATTCTCTAAAGAATAACATTTTTTTATTCAATATCTTTTCTGTTTTTCAATATTTTCAACTAACTACATTTTGTACTTCTGAAAAGGGGAACTTGTGTTATAAAAAGTTTGCAATAGGTAGGGAAGGAAACAACGCAATTCGTTTTGACACCAAAACCAGTTTTGTTATGCTTACACTGATATGAGATGTTTATTTTCTGCTTTAAAATAGTGCAAAAAGATATAGATGTCTGTTTTTATGTTCAATATTAGTGTGCCTTAAGGCGAAAGGTTTCTATTACCCATTCAGAAAATTTTTACCTTCTTCTTTTTATCCTTTCTTTTACTATCGTCTTTTTTATTATATTTTGAACGAGTTCTAAAGGTTTCAGAAATTTCATTTCCTATTGTGGAACAAGGGATATGTTTGAGGAATCTGAGTTTTATCTTTTTGTAAAAAATAACATTGTTTTGAATGATAAACAAAAGCACGCTCTTCTTTAGATTACTTTATTCCATTGATCGTCATTGAGTTCAGCTACAATGCAAGTATTTACAAAGTATTTTTAAGTTAGTGAAACATAGGTTCAAATTCTTCATAATATTTTTATTTCGAAAAGCGCATATTGCTGACTATTTTGATATGAAGTTAGAGTTTAGTTTAGTTATATCAACATACCGTTTTAAAGCCATACGACGACCATTTTGGGACGGACCTCGTAATATTGAACCACAGTCAGATCACGAGAAAGATACCTAAGCTGGTACCTCCTCTCCAAACTTTCGCACCATAAAAACTTCCCTCTGGCTTTTTAATGCCTTAAGCCCAGTAGAGTAGGCGTGGTCGGGGTAGGTTGCGTAGCAACACACCAGATGGAGGACATTTGATTCTCTACATATGATTTAACGTGCCAACGTTAAATCATACTAAATCAACTAAAATTCGCTCATTGTGTACAACTAAGTGACATAATGGACGAAGGCGAATAGTTATTCTTTCAGTCTTAGAACTTAGCCAGAGCAGGATTTTCGGATGCTCCTGTTCGGCTCTTAAAACCAACTAATGTTTTCCCCCTTTCAATCTCACCCATGGTTTGCCTTTACTCTCTTGATTTTCTGTTTTCATTTGCTGTTTTTAGGTTTCGGATCCACTTTCATGTTGCCTCAACGGTAACTTCGAAGAATTATGTAGCTCGTTCCTACATAATTCTATTTCCCTTATTAAAACGGAGCTCACCGAAAAAAATGACTGTAATTATCTAAAATACAATTCAGATAATTACAACTACAAGTTTGAACTATTTGAAAGTAAAGCTATTTTTGAAAAATTGTATTATAGTAATATTTTTATACCACTGTTTGTTTCTGGGAAGATGAGCCTCACTGCTGATATGTCACCGTGAATATTTTTTGAAGGTTCTTCATGACGGATCTTCAGTGGAATCCGGTTTCGATCCTGGAACCCTCCGACCTCGAAGCCGAGGCCTTACCACTATGCCAAGGAAGTTAGAGAGCGTTGTCCTTTTAACTTTCTTTGAAAGAAAATTGTTGTGCTAGGACTCATTTATATACTATCAGCTGCAGCTCAACATTAGAGATCTTGAATGGGAAATTTTAATCTTAATCAAGTTTTTATTTTAGCTTTTCTTTTATCTTCAGCTTTTTTTTATTTTACGATTTGTTGACAGGTAAATTATTGGCTTACTGTGTTATTCCTGAGCAGTCGATTTAAAAATACAAGCTGATATCCCACATTTGTAGTGAAATATTTTTTACGTTTTTTTGTTTTATCTGGTTTATTTCGATCACCTTTTTGTGCAGTTTGTTATAAAGGGTGTCCCAAAAAAGTGGAACAAGCATTTATTTCCTTAAATATTGCATCTATATACTTCCAATTACAAAGTTTCATCAAATAAGGTAGGAATTTGTGTGAAACTCTTTGGGCTCTGAGGAAGTTGAAAATATAAAGTTAGGAAAACTAAATTTTTATATGTGCTCCATACAGGAAAAGTGTAACAAAGTGAAATGTTTCTCTTACACTCATCTATGCATAAACTAAGTTTCACGATTCTATCTGTAAAACTTACAGATATATGTTAATTTTTAAATTTTTAAGGAACTGCTCACAAATTTATATGGAGATATTGACTGCAGAAATGCAAGTTTATTCAAGATAGAAACACTGCGTAATGCAAATATTTGTCTAATAGTAAATTATCCAATCATCATGGATGGTAAAAAAATTGCCAATGACTCATACTGTTACTCAGTTTCATTGGCAGATAGTTGCAACTATCGACTGGATAAATAATGGAAAGACAACTTAAAGAAATACAAATTTAAGGTATAGCAGGAACATAGCCTAATATTGAACAAGAATACGGAATTATTTGCTCTCAGTGTTGTGCTTATTATTAAGCTTTAACTAAAAGCAGTGGCGACTCGTCATTTAGGTTCGAAGAGTTGCAGAACTCACTAAAATTATTTTAAAAATTCGTATTCTTGTTTTTATTCTTATTTGCTTACTTCTCCACTCTGAGAGTACGATTATTAAAAAAAAAAGAGAAAAAAGAGAAAAGAAAGCAGAAATTGAATGAAAAAGTAAGAGAAACACAGGATGGGGCTGCAAACCAAATAGTTTTGGAATGCACTAAAATTCGCTCATTGCGTACAACTAAGTGATATAATGGACGAAGTCGAATAGTTATTCATTCAGTCTTAGAACTTAGCCAGAACTGGATTTTCGGATGCTCCTGTTTGGCTCTTAAAATCAACTAATGTTTTTTTTCCTTTCAGTCTTACCCATGATTCGCCTTTATGCTCTTGATTTTTTTTGTTTTCATTGGCTGTTTTTAGGTTTCGGATCCACTTTCATGTTGCCTCAATGGTAACTTCGCTCGTTCCTACATAATTCTATTTCTTTTATTAAAATGGAGCTCACCGAAAAAAATGACTGTAATTATCTAAAATACAATTCAGATAATTACAACTACAAGTTTGAACTATTTGAAGGTAAAGCTATTTTTGAAAAATTGTATTTCAATTGTATTATAGTAATATTTTTATATCACTGTTTGTTTCTGGAAGATGAGCCTCACTGATGATATGTCAACGTGAATATTTTTGAAGGTTCATAAGATGAACAATTTTTGTAAATACTTCGATTAATTTATTATTTGACTAGTTTTTAGATTTAAAAAGAGTTAAGAAATTCATTGTTATTTCCTGATTCCGCCCTTTAAATATCTCTTTTAAATATGTATGTTATTTCTAAAATGTACGTCGCACGACTGCATCAAACAGCAGTGATAGGTATGGAAAAGTGGTCTAAGTCAACAATTTTTGTCTTCTTATACATTTGTAAGTTTTTCAGATAGAAGCATGCAACTATGTATGTGAATAGATGAATGTAAATGAAACATTTTACTAGTTGACATTTTTGTTCTATAGGGAACGTATAAAAATTTAATTTTTGTAACTTTCTAATATCATTCCCCTTGGATATCAAAGTATTTTGATATAAATTCTTACCTTATTTGATGAAACTTTGTAATTGGAAGTATATGTCTAAAATCAATATTTAAGCAAATAAATTCTTGTTACACTTTTTTGGGACACCCTCTATATAAATTGCACATTTTTTTTTACTTTCTTTGTCACTAAAATTTTTAAGGTTTTATGCGTCATATTTTTAGTAACGTTATTGTTATTTAACGAAATAATGAAAATGTATTTTATAAAATTATACGTATAGCAAGTAGTGCAGGGTTTCTTTAAAATACGATGATGAGGAATGTTTAATCATCCCTAAATATGCGTAGCTGACGAAAAATGAAGCCAGAATCGATTTTTTTTTTATCAAAGCAGCCAGCATTGACGTTATATTATTCTGGATTCAGTCAATGAACGAAAATATTCACCTTGATATTTTATAAAAAATAAAAAATCTGAAAACATGTAGTACAGCAATTTAACCTTTCAATGCATGATTTTTTAAATTTCAAAATAAAAAATATGGTTTTGGCATGGGAAGTTCAAATATAACAACAGAAAATTACAGAAAAAAATCAAAATAGAATTGTCATATTATTAAATTGAATTTAATAATCACGATTTCTTTTTCATAAAACAATAAAAAAGTATTTTAAAAGTAACATCAAATGGTAAATACCTGTAGAACCAATTGATGAAACCATCAAAGGTGCAAGACTCCTTTTAAATGCTAAAAACTGCGTAAATATTCAATCAGGAATAACTGACTACCAAAGACTTGTCAATAGGACCTGTCATGTCCATGGAAAATGGAACGATTGATTATTATCCGGATTCTTATGATGTTTCTAATCTGATACAGCGTGTATGAGTGGACAAACATTTTTCTATTCATGATTAACATAAAAAAATAAATACTGTATCAAATTTGATACAGAATTTGTAATGTATCAAAATTGATGTACTGTATCAAATTTGATACAGTATGCAGAGAAGGGTTAAAATTTGTTGTATAAACAAGCAAACACATTGAAGTTCGTTTACTAGTAAAAAATATATATGTTTCTGAGAAAAATATACAAAATTTATAATAATCTCACAAAAGAATGAGCGTTTAGCCATATTTATAAAAATTATGATTTTAAATTAGAATGTAATTAGACTCAGATTGGGTAATAGGGGCCAAAAAAATTTCTATTCATTATTAACATAAATAATAAATCATTTATCAAATTTGTCATAGCATGCAGTAAAGGGTTGAAACAATTTCCATTTTATTAATGTAGATTTAAGCCATTGAATAAATTTGAACCTTTGGTTAATTTGTGAATTATATAACACCTACCAGTGCTATCTCTGTGAACTGAAGTGGGACCGCGTTAAAATTGAAACCCGATTCCATTGAAGCTCTTGCGTGTATATGGGCCTGTTGCACGTTAAATCATATTGTTGCAAAAAGTTTTACAGTGGGTGTATGGTGTAAACAGTCCAACACGCAGTACGCAGTTCTTGCACAGATTACCAATGTAAATAGACAACAATTCACAGGTAATGACAGTTCAGCACTTTGACAACACAAACAGTCAGCAAAAAACAACACAAACAGTCAGCAAAAAACTAGTAACGACAATAACAGCTTAGCTCGCACAGCGGATAGAACTCCAAAGACGTTCGCGCTCCAAGGCGATCAACAACCTCCTCTGATTCAGGCACCGTCCTTAAATATTCTCTTCGACAGGCCGTGACGTCACATGGAGTTTTCTCGTGTATTCGCTTTCCTAGTAGAAATATCGAGAAAAGGGTTGCGTTTTCGGGAATCGTCTATTTGTCGCCAAGGTCGCCAAATTTGTTGCCAAATCGCCAAAATGGTCGCCAAGTTCGTCGTCAAGGTCAGGGGTGACATAAAAGCCGCTGAGGTCACTCCATGCCTTACCTTGTAAAACTCTCTTCCCAACCATAAGACTTGCATTGCTGGGAAGCGACTTTCCATGTCTGTAACAATATGTAGGGGCCAAACGTCCTCCCGCTGATATGTTTCAGAAGTTGGGGTGCCAGCTCAGATGTCGCCCTCGTCGTCTCACCGAGGTTCAAAACAACGTGGTCCGTCCCAAAATAGCCGTTGCATTGCTTCAAAAGGGGACGCTAATCTAACTAAACTAAACAAAACTTACCTCCGAACTGTTAAATCAAAATTTTACCCAAAAACTCTTTTTATTCTAGCAGCGAACGTTTTAAGAAAGTTCTAAAAAGATATGACATAAATAAGCGAACTCATATATTACGTATCAGTATTTGGTTTTCTCTCTTAGAATATTTTTTTTTTAAAATTGAAAAACAGTTATCAAATTACTAATGAAGCATGAAATTATTCCTTCCCTTAGATTTTTGAGGCAGTTTCAGTAGAACAACTAAAAATATTACTTATAACTGTGTAAATGAAGAACAAGAAGGAAATTCAGCTTAATAAATGCACACAGTTACAAATCGAAATTAAAATATCTTTACGAAAAACGTACAACACAAAATATGTTCTTTCTTCATACATTAAAATACTAAATATTATTTAATATTCAAATACACTTAAATTCTTTGAGCATATTTATATTGAGATAAAATACCCAATTATTTATATCTGATTCAGAGCATCTACATACCAAATATTTTGAAAAACATGATAAAATACCTTTTGTTGAAATATTTTTAGAGACAGCTGCCCTTGTGAGAATTTCAAACAAATGTGTACGAGAAGATTAATTTGGAAGCATATTAGTCAAATAATCTCTTACTTAATTTGCGTTTTTTCTAATTTGTATATTTTTAATTAATTTATACATACAACCTTTGACTAAACTTCACTACATTAAAATTCCAATGTTTGCTGCGTGTATTCATGTATTGATTAACTGTGAATTCTGATTGAAGTAAATTTGCGTTATGAGATTAACGTTAGAGTAGAGTTGATTAAGTCATTGTAGATTCTCCGAAACTCCATTCTGAGTATGCAAATAAGTGAAACAATATGTGATATTGGGAATAAAATTTCCGAAAAGTGGATGAAAACTGATTGCGTCTGATTAGTATTTAGCGATTGAAAAGGCTAATCAATGCATTCTGAGCAGTTTTAGATATGCGAATATTTGCAGCATTGTATCTTAAATTGTGATACTTCATATTGAAAAATTAAATCTGTGCGAGGAGGTATATCAGCTAATGACAATTTTTTCAATGAGAATACAACTTTTTCTTCTACTGAATCATCTTTCAGTGGAAGCTTTGCTACAGCGGGTTACCAACCTGCTATATTAGGTAAAGAGTTTCATGTCTGTCTGTTTTTCAGAGATTGTTTGCTTATTTTATTTATCATTTCTTAATTTCTCGAGCCTTAGATTTATTATTTGTTCCCTTATAACAACTGATATCAGCACAGCCAATGAAATGCATTCTCTTCGTTTGTGTATCCTAGGCATTGGAACTCCGATCTGTGAAGTTATTTTTTGTGATCCTTGATAAAGGTGAAGTTTCCATATCCATTCAACTTTTCAGTATCCGTCACAGGCACGGGGGGTATAAGACGGTGTTCTATATTAGTCGAAGTTGTTCAGGCTTCGCAGAACACGTTCGGAGCAATTTTTTAAAAAATTGTTATATAGAAACACCATAATATGTTTTTTAAATTTCAACTTTATAAAGATTAATAATGGAGTAATATTTTTGGGAATAAATTATTATGAATTTTCAAAAAACCAAAATTTGGGCTGTTTTTAGCGAACATTTTCAAAAACTTCAAACATTCTAGAGATCAAACTTTTGTAGTAATTCAAATAAAACTAATACTAAAATAAACTACGTACTATGGACTAGTCCTTGTACTAGAATCTTAACATTCTTTGGATAAATAAAAATTTTAGAGCTAATCGAACAATCATTATAAGATTTTCAGCAAATTTTTTATGTTATTTTTCAAATAAAAGACCATAATTAAAAAAATATTGTTACAATATACATTATTCTAGCACATTAACTAGGGAAAAATTTCAAGAAAGTATTCATAAAATTTCAGAACAATCGAATGATAATATCTTGAGTTCATGTTTGAAGTGTGAAAATTATGCATAAAATCTAGTTTTGAGAAAAATCAAATTTTAGTTTTGTCACAAATTAAGTATCTAAACTTAAATTAAGTATCTAAACTTTAAAAAAATCCTAAAAATATACTGACATCATATTAACTTGACAAAATGCAGTTTAAAAGAATTTTTGACAGGTTTCTGTCCCTTTAAATGACAACTATCGGTTAATTAAACGCCCACTTCCGGTTTTCGATTTGTTATAAAATAATTAATATCTCATCTTCTAATTAACTTACCGACAAAAGTAAATATGTTTTAGAAAGGTAAAGGAATGAACTATTCAAAACATGAAAATAAAAAAATTGGAATTTTGCCGAAAATCGACTTTTTAACATGTTCGGATACCTTCAACTGGAATTTGTATTTGTATAAATTATTTTTTATCAGATCGCTATATTTACATAATTGCACTTATATATATCTATATGGGGAAAGTCGGGTAAGATGGCGACCTAAGGTTTGGGGATTTTTCCTGACTTCAATATTCGTTTCAGGAGAATTATTGTTTCGGCAAAATCTTCTTGCAATTCTTTACTCTAAAACGACATTTTTTAGAATTTTTATTTTCAAATTTGAGACCCCAAAATTTCATTTCAGAGGAAAAAAGTCATTTTCGTCATCTTACCCGACTATGCGGGTAAGATGTAAGACTGAGACAACAATTTAATTCAACATCATATTTTATCAAATAACTAATTAAAATTGTAGAGATCGCAATTTGATCATAATGAATTGCACATAACTGGAAACAAACATGATCGAACTAAAGTAACAACATAAAACAAATGAAATATTATCAATCGAAATTTTGGATTCAAACCTTAATAAATGAATTCCTTTACAAAAATATCATCGACATGGGCTTGGATTTTGTCCCAGCGAATACAGGTGGAATGGGGCCAGAGCTTGCACATAAAACATTGAAATTCCAATTCCGTTTTTCTTTGCTCACTGTAAATGATGCATTCTTCATTATCGAGGTCCTCTGGGTCCAGATTCTCATCAGCGTCAACGTAAGGGAATTAAAATAAGTGAGTTGAGTCTTCAGATTCAGAACATTAGAAGTCGAGGTGCCGCTTAGCTACTTTCTTCTTTTTTGTAGAATTTTTCACAGGTTCGTTGCGTTTAGTCTTATTAACTTCAGCCCCTCTTCAACTATCACAGTTTTCGTTTATCTTCTTTTCCTCTTTCTCCTTTTTAATGAGATACCCATTTTTCACTGGAGTACCAGCGAGGTGCATGAAGGGCAAGTGGCAGTCAGGTTGCACGACGAGCTCATGCATTAGCTTGGAGGCATTCGTCATCTTACCCTCCACCCAATTCGTCGTCTTACCCGACTTCACCTTTTAATTTCAAAAAATGAAGGATATCAAACTCATTAGAAAAATTAAAATAATACATCATTGAATACGTTTTGATTCGCTCTTTACGAATATCACATGTATAAATCAAAAATATTTACTTCGAGAACGCTATCCCTTGCTAAGCAATAACCAAAAGTTGCGTAGGGAAAACTCAAAAACACAATACCGCGTATTGTGAATCACACTAATAACGGGGTGGAATCTTTTGGTGTGACGCGGATAGCTGGTCGCTATAGATCTCTGATGATGCAGAATTGGGGCATTCAAGAGGCCTAAGTTTGTACGATGAGTGAAAAATCAAAGAAAGCCGTGACAATTTATTACTGATTTGTAATAATTAAAAGGTTTTTACATTTAACTTACAAATAATTGCAGTTTCTCCGAAACTGCTTTCTATGTATGAGTAACAGAATAGGATGCTGTGACTAAGGTTTTTTTCAAGGTAGAAGAGTCTTGATTGTAAATGATTAATATAATGCGGTTTAAAAATGTCTAATCAATATATTCTAATCAATTTTGGTTAAGATAGCATTTGCTATAAGGTAATTTAACACTGGATTATAAACACGTCATGAACAGTAGTTTTTCTTATTAAATAATAAAAAGATAGGTTTTCAGGACGTTTTAATTTCACATTTGATTAAAAAGTAGAGAGAAACCGTGATAAACTAAAATAGGTCAACTTTATAAGCAGAATTATTAAATCTCTCTTGACGGTCGATCTTTCTATAAATCTTTCTTAAAACTCTATAAACATTTGTGTTACCGTCCAAACTCACGGAGAGCAGTGGAGTGGAATTTGCATTGAGATGTCCGTCGAATCAGAAAGTTCAAGCATACGCCCTTGTTCACGATCACAACATTTATTGTACGATCACACACACGGAACTATATACATGCTTTTAACAGAAGAGAGAGACAAGAGTAGTGCGTAGTAAAGTGCGCATTGGCGCGCTCACATATTCTGGCAACCATTTATCGCCAAAATGCCAATTTACAGTTCAAAGACGCCAACAATTTGCCTTATAAAAGAATCAATAAAATTATGATAATAATGCTCGAAATGGTTTCATTTTCTAAAATTCATTAGGATAAACCTTCCCAATTTATTTAAATTTTTAAAATAAATGACAATGTATGAGAAACTGGACAAAGTAATGTATGGAAAATTTTAAATTAGTGAATGTATTCAACTGTTTTAAACGGATGTTGATAGTCATTTTACCATTAATAATATTTTGGATACGAGTTCTTGATAAAATATTCCTTAAATTATTTTTTGCTTTTCTTGCAAATTCAGTTGCCTTTAGTCTGTATTTAAGAATAGTCATAGCGTTTGTACAACGGGAAATATTCTTTCAAATCTTTGATCAGAAATTTTTAATGCTTCAGAAATTTAAGTTCAGTATTCAGAATGGTTAGAGATATACTGATTGTTCTCAAATTTTTACATCATTTTCACCATTTCCATTATCCGTTAGTTCATAATTATTAAATTATATCCTGTGTCAAAAGAGAGATATAAATTTTTAATAAGTAGCTTCTGCAATGAAGATAATTTTATATCCACTCGTTTATCATCCATAAAATGATAAATCAGGTATAAAATTCCATACATTCTCAGAGAAGTTATAAATTAATTTATATAATAATATTTGGGGCATTTAAATCTTTAATGGAGGATGTAAAATATGTTTCATGATTAATAGGCATAAACACCAGCCCTTTCTACCAAGAAATTTAAACTCAAACAATTGAGTCATATTGTTATGTGATGGCCGCAGTCTGTAGAACCTGATATCTGCCTTGATTTTAAATGTGCTCCAGCTTTCCTGACGCCATTTGACTCACAAATTATGTTAAAATGTCCCTCTAACTTAAAGATCCATTTCGCAATTATATAACAACTTATGTAAGTTAAGGAAAGAGTTATATATGCAATGTCTCCTAACTTCTTCAATTTTAAGGTATAATTTCAGCAGGAAGGATTATAAATGCATGTGTGTCTCTATCTAAAAATTCTTAAGTCTAATTCAAGCATTTAACGGTTTACAGTAAAAATAAAAACAGAAGGAAGTTTATGACGAAATTGCTCAGAGGTTATTTGCTTATAAATATATATATATATATGAAATGTACTCGTAATTGTAGTCGTTGAAAATAAACATAGGCCGAGTAATTAACTAATTTCTTTTTATTATCTGTAGGAGAGTGGTGGATACGTGCATCTCCGTTTAGGTTACAAGCGAGAGTGCACAGAAAAATCCTTGTATTCTCTTGGATAAGGGAATAACATATGGACACGTGATCAAAGTGAAGGGAATATTGGGTATTTTTAATAAGTTACGTAGGCGTTTCAGGGAAAAAAGTCTGGTGCCAAAGAGACACTGTCATGATTTTCTGTCGGCACGTGAAAGCAATTAAATATTCTTTTAGTAATAAATATGCCAAAATGAGAGATTTAATATACCTCCAGAACGGGAAAAGAACGAAAATGGAGTTTTAGAAAAGTGATTTTGGAATACATTAAGATTTAAAAAAAAAAAAAATATTAGAATTTGGAATAAAACTAAGCGAGATTATTACATATATACATATACATATA
>BGPR01024784.1:5460-21281 GCA_013235015.1 Araneus ventricosus | reverse complement strand
TATACCTCTGACGGTTTCATTTCTTCGTATAATTCAAGATAATGTATGCGTATGCATACCTCTGACGGTTTCATTTCTTCGTATAATTCAAGATAATGTATACTTATGTATACATCTGACGGTTTCATTTCTTCGGAATTTTAGAGCCAGGAGTGAAGACGAGGGAGGGAGCGAATATCTTTCTCTTCTCAAGTATTCACTCGTCAGAAGCCTTACTAGCTTCAAATCTGACGACAATCGCCTCTTCCAGTTTTATCCGTTGTTTTCGCAGAGGGGGCACTTTGAAGGAAGCAAGCAAAAAACAGGTTGCTTTTTTCCAGTCGTCGCATTTATTCGCTATGAAGATGGAAGAAGGAAAAACGTTCTCTTCCGTATTCTTATTGATCCTTTCAGCTGGAAGTCACATCGATTCCTTTCCTATAACTCAAATGCTTTTGTAATATCTTTAAGGTTTTTCATGGAACAAACTCTGTAAACAAGGAGACAAGCAATAAGAAGCTCCAAAACGCTCGCATTTCTTCACTTTCAAATGTTTTCGAAATATTACTCGCTCAATGGAATATCTATAAGAAAATTTTACTTTTTCAAATATAAAATTATATTCATCATTCAAGGAAACTGCCTATCTCGATTTAAATCTTTCTTTGCTATATAGCATTCATCCAGCTCAAGAATGGAAACAAAAATACATTCTCTTCTAGAAGAAAGAGAAAGCAGTTTCCAAAGTCTTTATAACGGAAAGTTTTATTCACATAAGATAATATCATTCCATGCACCTGAAACTATACCCTTTAAGGTTATTTATTGTTCAGTCAACAAAGGAAAAATTGAAAAAATTAAATGGTGTAGCTTTGTAATTTGACACAGTTATTGGGGATAATGCCCCAAAAGATATACTAAAAGTTCCCGCCAGTGGGTGCTACGAGGGGTGTAAAGGGGTCTCAAAGGGGGTATTTCTCAGTTCTTAAATACCTCGAAGCTTATGTCTGGAGAAAAGCATTTAGTTAAAAAATTAAATTACATTAAATTTCCTACAAAGTAGCCCTACTTTTCTTGTATCATCAATAGTTTAGAAGATAAGATAGAAGAGATCTCCAATTTTGTTGCAAAGAAAACGTGCCAAGTTTCATTCGTCTAACTCCTTCTATTTCTCAGTTATCAGGTTTATGTGCATACTCATGGACAAACAAATATAATTTCAAAAATATGTCTTTCTCGCTCAAGAATATCTAAGACATAAAGCTTCTTCAGAATCTCGATGTCGAATTTTTTGACAACTACAATACTTTCTTTTTGTATACTTCGTAAAATTAAATGTAATTTGCCTTTATTCAACCATGCGAATTGTTTTTACAATAGAAAAAATTTTGATTTTTGTTCTGTCAAATCATCGATAAGAAACGGAGCACTGTAAAACATTCGCGGTAAAGTAGTCGAAACTCAAAAATTTACCATTTCAATCATTTAGTGTGTGGGAAAAAACATGTGAATGAAGAATCAGAAAAAGCTGTGCAAATTTTTTGCCAGAACCATAACTAAGGCTTTTATTTAACTTTCCAAAAGTTTTGTGAATGTAATATTATATTAGATTTAACCCCCTTAGCGGTTAGCTATTTTGATCTACTTGCCTTAAAATCTTAAAAATGTGTTTTTAAAGTGAATAATTGGATCTTTATTGCGTTTAACGAAGTCTCTGAAATCTTAAAAATATTTTATTCATAGTAGTTATTTTGATCTACTTGCCTTAAAGTCTTAAAAATGTGTTTTTAAAGTGAATAATTGGATCTTTATTGCGTTTAACCAAGTCCCTTAAATCTCTAAAATATTTTATCTATGGTAGTTTAAGAAATTATACTTATAAACATGAATTGTCTGCTTTTGAACTCAATATGAGAAACGGAAAAATACGTACAAAACGCCTAGAGTGTTTTAATTGTTTCACCAGCTTAATTAATTTTTTTGAATCTTAACGAAATTTAATTAAAATTTTTAGTTATTTCATTTTAATCTAACCATAATTCAATTTTAAATACAATGAAATTAAGTAGGAAAATGTTTGAAAATTAATCGTTAGATCATTAAAAATAACATTAATTGCAAAAATTAAATTTATTAGTTAATTTAAAGCTAAATTTAGTACACTTCTGAAATTTATTAATGTAGAATCAAGCTGAGCATTAAAAGCTTGTTTCAACAAATTTGAAATGAACAGCTAAGTCGAATTTATTATTATAAATAAATCTAATAAATTAGTTTCATGAAGAGTCTTCCAAAAAACTTTAATACATAATTCAACAAAACAGCAAATAATTAATTCAAGTCTACAACTTATTTACTTCCTATGACTGAACTAAAAAAAAACTCTAATAGTTACTTATTCATTCCTTTTAAGCAGAACAAAATATTGTTATTATAGTAATATAACCAGAACATCATTTTCTGGCTTTTATTTATCTAATAGAATTAGCTGAAAATAAACATTTATTACGAAAACGCAAACACAGACGAGACGAATAAGGTTTGTCCAATCGTTAACAATAAAAGTGCATTTAGCTCATATTAGGATGGTTCTGGATGACATTCCTGTCTCTTAGCTGAGATTTATCAACCATCAGCAGTTTTTCTCATCTCTCCCTTCAAAACACCAGAATCGACATGAATCACTTCTTGTTCCCAAATTTCTTCCGTTCCTTTTATATTAAAGCTGTATGTTTAAGACATCGATGAAAGTTCATGATCCAGAAAGTTGCGCTCTCAGGTTTGTTGTCGTATTTTGAGATAAACATTTAGCATCGATGAAAGTTCATGATCCAGAAAGTTGCGCTTTCAGGTTTGTTGTCGTATTTTGAGGTAAACATTTAGCATCGATGAAAGTTCATGATCCAGAAAGTTGCGCTTTCAGGTTTGTTGTCGTATTTTGAGGTAAACATTTAGCATCGATGAAAGTTCATGATCCAGAAAGTTGCGCTTTCAGGTTTGTTGTCGTATTTTGAGATAAACATTTAGCATCGATGAAAGTTTATGATCCAGAAAGCTGCGCTTTCAGCTTTGTTGTCGTATTTTGAGGTAAACATTTAGCTTTAGAGAGGAGTCCCTCCATAAATCATATGAAGAGTGATAAAGTATCTCGAAATTTCCGTCTACGTGGAAGTAGCAATTTCTTTTAGAAAATTACAATGCCTTCCGCCGATGTATATCTGTATAGCTAGTTTGTTGATTTTGCTATGTAAAGCTATAAATCTGTGTTGACCAATCAAGAAAAATTTATTTCACTGTCAAAAGAATGACATGCGAGGAAATTAGTGGCAGTCTGGTTAGTTTTTTAAATTGGTGCAACAAATAAAAATTACATATAATGTCAATGTCTACAGCCGAAGTATGAGTGTAAAACTTATTTAATGAATTTTGTATGTTTGCAACTCGCCTCAGAGATGGTTTGCAGTATGAAAAGAATGACATACAAAGAGGGTAGAAGCGGTAGATTTAGTAAAACAAGTCTTAAAAACATTACTACCGTTCAAGCATGGTCATTTAAAATAGTCCGTTTATTGTATTTAAGAGTTTTCTAGATGTATTTGCACGGCGATTGATTACGTCTCAGTCAAGAAATTAAATAACTTTCATTAATTCATTTAAATTCCAGGCAAGAGAGCTATTAGTTTAAAGGCTATTGTGAAGTCTTTGCTTCAAGTAGTGTAATTTATTTTCAACTAGCCGCCTTCGGCGACCAGCTTGTTCGCCGGAATATGATTTCAATTGAATATTGCATCATTTTATATTCATGGTAACAAGTTGAATATAAAACAAGCTGCGCATGGATACAAGCGGAATCTCGGCTCGACGGATTGATTTTTCCCGCTGTAAATATTAAATTCTCCAACTAGGTTCTTTACCGCAGGATTGAAAAAACTGAACTACCTTTCGTTTCTTAGGCAGATTCTTTTCCCAGAGTCGATATCCCGTCCTCACGGTCGTTTCAGTTTCCGAGACAAACCGAAAAATACCACTTCTTGTCTCTCCGCAGACGACGAAAGAATAAAGTGAATAAAGAATAAATTCGATTCGTACTCCCGTAACTCAACCTGGTAAAATGGAAAAGTTGCCTTTCTCACTCAATACGCAGAAAGGAATCAAGATTCAAATTTGACATGTCGATAGTTTTCTTTTGATATTTTTGTTCTTATAAATTAACTCATGAAAGTTTGTTCTTTTTTCGTATATATTTTCGTATTATTTATACAAGAAGAGTTTTCGGTTGAAATCTACAAGTTAGAACACACTCTAATTAAAGCGGCGCCAGCGCGCCAAGTCGCCAAAGCAAGATGGATGAATGGTAAACAAACATGCATCTGTCACAGTTAAAAGTTAATCGTTTAAAGTTGGACCATTTTTCGAACCCATTTGCGTTTGTGGTTTGTCGTTGCACTATCTCCCGTTTTAAATGTGGAATTTCAACAGAACTACTAGCTTTCCAATCTCATTCAATGTAAGGAATGGAGCGGAAGAAATCGTTCTCGAGATGCCTACGGCATCTGAAGTTGGCGCAGAGTAATTTTTTTTAACTTAAAAAATATCAGCGGCTTCGCTTTCGGCAAAGCGGGAACCTAGTAGCTTCGCTAGCTTAATGAATGTACGGAATCGGCGTCTTTTAGTTATTCTAATGAAACAGCAGAACAAGTAATAGTAAACAAATTAAGATATACTCTACTCAGTTCTAATATTTGAACTTGGGAAGAAACGCTCTAAATATATGAAAAAGAAAAAATGAACAATGTGACGCAAAAAGGGAACCATCGCGCAGGTGAAAACAGCATTCCAAACGATGAATTCCAAAATATAACCAAGCAACATCAAAAATTCTATGCAAACGATTTTTATTATAAGGAAAAGAAAAAATCTCTCAATTATGTGATCGGAAAAATATATAATCACTAAATAAACCCAAGTTCTGTTAGTCATTTTTTTACTAATTGAAATCATGCTAATTAAAATATATTTTATTATTTAATTAATTAATATTTTTAAGTTTTATAAAAATCCGCTTAGTATGTAAACAACTCAAATACGCGAAACGCTTTCCATGACGTAAGCGATCTCGCCGATGGGTTGCCAATGGAACTAATCGTCTTGACTACTGGGGTAACCATATTGGCGACCAAATCGCGTGTTTTCCAACTTCTAGATATCAACCGAATTTTCGAATATGCTGATAAGCCAGTGAATAACACCTACAACTTTCGTTTGGATATCTCTTCTGACATCATGCACCGTAGAATTCTCCCAGTTTCCATATTTGTATATATGTTATTCATATTCTATTATGAAAAGTTTTTAAAGCAAGTAAATAAATAAATTAAAAAAAGCCAACAACTTTTCTGAAATATTTTTTGTCTTATTAGATAAAGAAATTTTACTTAAAATTCTATTATTATTTAAAATTTTAAGAACTGTCATTTCAAAAACCAATACAGATAATCACTCATTTAATAATCAGTAACTCATTTAGCTATTACTATTCATAAATGATTTTATGTCGAGTATCAGGATCACTATACAATTAGAATTTTCAGTTTCGCGATTTGCTGTATCTAGAGTTAAATATATTTATACAAAAGAGCTTTTTATTTTCTCTTATAATATGACTGGGTATTCATGTTTTTGTTTGCTATCAACTGCAAGTGTCCAAGATATAATGATCGTAGCCATGATATACAACTTCTCGATTGTTTCAGATGTGAATGTGTATGCCAAATTGCTATACGCATATTTTCCAATTCAGAAATGCAATAAAGATGGAAACTGTCATGACTCTTGATTTAGAAATGTTAAAAATTTACTTTAACATTTAACAAGTGTTTTCTTACACTTGACTATACATATTAAGATTTTTATACGTTGATCTAGTGTTTGTGTGTGTTTGACTTATTGAATCTTGCTTTTTTAATGGTTTTTTTGATTTGGTGTTCTAAATTTAAAAAAAAACATTGTGTGACATTTTTTTATAATTTTAATGTGACGGTGTGCAACATGGATTCTTGGAACCTCAGTGTATTTTTAGTGCTTTTGTAATTGCGTGTTTTCATTTTAAAGCACTTATGTGTTTACATTTTTATAATTGATGAGGTTTTGAGCTTTGAACTGTTGTATCCTCTGCAGTTACTTTTTTTTCTTTGTGTTTTAATTCACTTTGTGGCTTGTGTTTTTCATATATTTTTGAAAAACATATGAAACATTGTTTTGAACGCTCTTTAAATGGAGTCATCTCTGTAGTGTGCTTTCTTTGAATAAATAAATAAATAAAAATATATCTTCCTCTGAAAGGTTCTTGAAATTAGAAACAATTTTGTGAAAAGATTTTAGAATATATATATATGCGAGCGGCTCGCTATGATATTTTTCATTTTTTTTGGTTTTTTCTGGTTTTGTCTATTTAGCTATTTTGTCCTTTTTTACTGTTTTTGAGTTTTTATTTTGTGTTTATATGTTGGTTTTGATATATATATATATATATATATATTTAATAATCTCACTTAATTTTATTTCAAATTCTAATATTATATTTTTTAAAATCATAATGTATTCCAAAATCACTTTTCTAAAACTCCAGTTTCGTTCTTTTCCCGCGCTGGAGGTATATTAAATCTCTCATTTTGGCATATTTATTACTAAAAGAATATTTAATCGCTTTCACGTGCCCACAGAAAATCATGACGGCATGTCTTTGGCACCAGACTTTTTCCCTGAAACGCCTACGTAACTTATTAAAAATACCCAATATTCCCTTCACTTCGATCACGTGTTAATATGTTATTCCCTTATCCGAGAGAATACAGGGATTTTGCTGTTCACTTTCGCTTGTAACCTAAACGGAGATGCACGTATATCCACCACTCTCCTATTGATAATAAAATAAGAGGTAGTTATTTGCTCGTCCTGTTTATTTTCAACAACTACAACCACTAATAATTTATATATATATATATATATATATATATATATATTTCTCATCTGTAATGCAGAATAGCTATACCGAAATTAAATCTTTTCGTAAAAATGAAGCCAAAAAATCTGAATATCATATTTTGTAACAGCAGTTTCCTCGTCGCTTGGCACTTTTGCTGAGATGAGACAGCTATACAGACGTCTGGCTTCAACTTCAATTAGGAAGCAAAAGAAAACTAAACGAACGAGAAATGAGTTGGTATTTCATATCCAGCTAATTACGAGAATGGGTCCAAAAAATTGCAAGGGTAATAAAAAATTATTTATTAACAAAAGGGAGTTAAGAGTTACACTTACATATTACTTTTCCACGTGATCACCAAATATATTTAGGCATTTATCTGAACACAGGACCAACTTGTTTACCCTGCTTGGTAGAAATCACGTTCCTGCCGAATGAGCCAGCTCTCGGCAGCTGTTTATACATCACTGTCTGAAGAGAACCTTGTTCTAGATAAGTGTGTCTTCAATTTCGTCGTGAAACAATCCGATGGTAACGCCCTGACATGTTAAGTGATGATGTAATCCTCCTGCATGGCAATGCCAGGCCCCATACAGCTCGCAGAACTCAAGAATCGCTGCAAAAGTTCAAGTGGGAAGTCTGGAGCCACCTCCGATATAGCACCCAGTGACTATATTTTTCTTCCGAAATTCAAGGAACATTTATCTGGAACAAGGTTCTCTTCAGAGAGTGATGCGAAAACAGCTGCCGAGAACTGTCTCCATGGGCATGGACGTGATTTCTACCCAGACGGGTTAAAGAGGTTGTCCTGCGTTCAGATAAATGCCTCAGTAGATGTGGAGATTATGTGGAAAAGTGATCGGTAAGTATACCTCTCAATTCCCTTTTGTATTTTCTGCAAATTGTTATTAAATAATTTTTATTACCCTTATAAACTTTTTTTGGATCCATCCTCGTACAACGATGACACAAAACTGTGCTGATACAAAAGGTATGAAGCTTCCTTCCCCTGCTTATCTTTCCACCATAACAAATTCTAAAATATGTTTCTATCATTCTGCTGCCCAAATCCCTTACGGAGAAATGGAATCTACCAAAGTATTAAAAGATGGGGAAATGCAAGTGTGATATATTTTTATACGTTTTGAAATTTAAACTCAATGGATGCGATATTCTCATAGTATCTTGTCAACATACATTTTGTATTGCTCTTTTCATTATTTTTCAAAACATTTTAGTTATTTTCCAATGAAGTTAAATTAATATTAAAATCTAATCGTTCAGTTTATTTGTACATCTTTCGACACATTTTGTAATGCTTTTTTAATTATAAAGTTTACAGCAGCGTTGAATGATTTCAAATTATAGCAACGAAGCTGCAGAGCAAACCAATATCGGATACAGTCAGACCCCGTTATAACGAACCTCAACGCACCAATCCAGAAGTTAGCTATAAACAAGCGTTCCCTATATCCGATTTTTCAAATATTGGCTTCCTATAATCCTTAAATGCAAATTTGTGCTGAAAAAAATAATTACACTAAATTCCAATGAGTAAATAAATTAAAATAAATATTTATTCTTTAAAAAAGGAAAAAGTGAAATCCATTATACTTACACTTATTTCCCTTAAATATGGAAAAAAACTTATTTCTCTAAAGTATGGAAAAACAATTAATTTTCTAAAGTATGGAAAAACCCTTATTTTTCGTAGGTATGGAAAAACACTTATTTCTCTCAAATATGGAAAAACACTTATTTCTTTTAAGTATGGAAAAACACTTATTTCTGTAAAGTATGAAAAACACTTATTTCTCGTAGGTATGGAAAATCACTTATTTCTTTTAAGTATGGAAAAACACTTATTTCTCTTAAGTATGAGAAAACCCTTATCTCTCGTAGGTATGGAAAAACACTTATTTCTCTTAAATATGGAAAAACACTTATTTCTTTTAAGTATGGAAAAACACTTATTTCTGTAAAGTATGCAAAAACAATTATTTCTCTAAAGTATGGAAAAACACTTATTTCTCTTAAGTATGCAAAAAAATAATCTGTCTTGAGTATGGAAAAACACTTATTTCTGTCAAGTATGCAAAAACATTTATTTCTCTTAAGTATGGAAAATCACTTATTCTCTTAAGTATGGAAAAACACTTATTTCTCTAACGCAAAATGTTTTCGTTAAAGAGCTGAAACTAAGCTCTGAATTGGAAACTTTTGTTCACCATATCCAACTTCTTTGCTCTTGAAAATCGTTACAAGCCTTTGAAAATTCATTGGTAGCAAAGGAGTTTGGTTGGAAATATTTGAGAAATTCGTTATAAGCGAGAAATCGTTATATCTCATGTTCGTTATACCGAAGTTTGATTGTGTAATATCACAAAGCAAATTTTCTACCGAGCAGATTTTGCCACAATTCGGAGACTAACAGATTGAAAAATTTCTCCTGCACGCTTCAATTTAAATGATACAGGGTTTAATGGCAAAGTCAGAATTAATTGACTGAGTGTCACATAAATATTCCTAAACTATACCATTACTCTTTGCAGAGTAATTATATTGGCCTTCATAAAAGGTCATTTAGCTTCATTCTTAACTATCTTAGCGTCAAACAAGGTGATTGCACTTAAGTGTTTTCTGTTGGAGTAACCTCGAAAAGGAACAGATTTAAATGATAAATGCATTAAGGTAATGATAATAAGGGAAAAATTGATATTTTCAGAATTCAATTATTCTAGTTCTCGGAAATGATATGTAAAACTTTACGACGACATTTTGGTATAATTTATTAAGAAACAATGTTCGATATCTATACTTCGCCAATCTGTAAAGCAAAAGAATCGAAGGTTTAAAAAAAACGGCCATTTCTTATAACAGAATAAATATTTAATTATCTAATAGGAATTATGTATTTAATTGTAAAGTGTTGCTCGTTTTAAGCTAATTCCTTTCTTTAGCAGTATTTTTTTAACTCTAAAAAATCGTGTAACCAACCAAAGCTTTCTAAAAGATCTAAAATTGGTTTTTAAATTAGATTAATTTACTTAGCAGAGAAAAATATTGCTTCTTCCAGAATATCGACTATTACCGTGATAATAAAATCTCTGCTTCGATTAAAAAAATAAGGGTTAGATATGGAAGAAGATTCTGAAACTTTTACGGGCTCAAACAATAACGAAAACACACACACACGCGATATACAAGTACTAAATATAAAGGAGATTTAAAGATAAAAAAGTAAACAAAGTGGATATGAACTTTTGTTATTCTTTGGAGAAAGGTGAAGACTTAGAGAAAAATGTAGGATTTCCACTAAAAGAAGCAAAAATTTCAAGAATGCGTAATTCGCAAGAATTTTGAACTAAATGAGGAAATTTATACAGATCTCGTAGAAAAAGGTAAGAATTATGAAGTAACAATTTTTTAAATGAATATTGAACGGAAACTAAAATAAGATCAAAGAAAGCTTAGAAGATGAAGATATCAGGTCAGAAACAAAGAGCCTTTCGTTCGAGATTATTAGTCAAGATGACGAGAAAAGCATTATTCAGTGCCAATAAATATGTCATGATTTTGCAGGATTGCTTTAACACTAAGTTTATTATACAAATATCATTAATATTATAAATTAATACATAAAAACTATTAATTCATAATACAATTTTTCAGCTTTTTAAACTTAACCTTCTTTTTTCACCGCTTGTTATGTATTTCGTCTAACATAGAGTTAATCTAACATGTATGTTCGCATAACATAGCGTTAATCTAACATGTATGTTCGCCTAACATAGAGTTAATCTAACATGTTTGTTCGCCTAATGTTAGATTGCAAATATTGCTTCAACATCATTTTTCGGTTTTGTCAGTATTTTTAATTAATTTAATTCTTTGCCACTAAAGTTTCTTTCTTCTCTTGTGGCAACTTTTTCAAATTTTGAAATTCAAACGATAATTTTTAGCCGTTTCATTTAATTTCTAAATTTTACTTAATTATTTACTTTGTTTTCGATTTAAATAGTATTTGTCTTAATTTTTGTTGTTGTTTCCATTAAGGTTTCAACTTTATTAATTTTTAAATTCAAATTTTGCAACGGGATTATTCCTTCGCCATCTTGGCTCGCGTAGGAATTTGGCGTTATGAGGTTTTGGGCGTCTGGCTTTGGAAGCGTTTTCCGTTACGATTTGAATTTTCTTTTGTGTGCTTCTCTGAACGAGTGAGGTGATTTGCGGCTGCGGGCCCCAGGGCCTTTTTTAGGCTTCTGGGGACCTTTAGGCCTTCAGAAAGTTAATCATTTTTATATATATTCTTTTTCCGTTGGAGCAAAAAGATGAAAGAGTTGGATTCTACAACAAGTTTTTTTCGTGTGATGATGTGATTTTTTTGATTCTGCGAATTTGAAATCTTCAAAAATTCTGCGAGTTTAAACTTTTCAAGCTGTGAATGGTGTCATCCAAAGTTTTTCTTCTTTATTCATGCGTGAAATGGAGGCAATTGTGACAGTTTGTGTGTTAAAAATTGCGCTATACAAATCACTAGCTAGAGTGCACTGAATACTCAAGCCCTGCACTAGAAAAGATCATGTTGCGATTCTCGATCAGCCTGTCCTGCAAAAATATTTGCATTGACAGTCTTTAGATGGAAGCTTGTTAGTTTACCAATGGTGCGACTGAATTACCTCACAGCTGATAACATAATTTTTGATATTACAAATTCTCCGAATTTTTCATACAACGTGTGTTTTAGTTAGTTTTTCACAAGCGAAACAAAGACTGTGATGTGCTTTGTAAATGTACCACCATTAATTTTCTGCAGAATCAAGATGTTCCTTAAATTTGTTGTTTCTACCTAGTATCCTCATTACTATATATTTTTTTTAACCCTGCAGCGCTTTGTAATATGTGTAGCTACATCTTTTTATTTTGGTTATTACATTTTCTAAAAATGGGCATCATCTTGTATATGTATAACTTGTGGCAGTGATAAAGTGATTTAATTTAAACTATTCTAAAATAAAAAAGATTTAAATTCATAGATTTTGATTCTATTTTAATTTCTCTAATTTGTTCTTTACAACTAGCATTGTACTACCACTATATACAAATTGACTTTTAATTAAGTAGCTAGGGTTTTCAGGTCAGCAAAGGTAGGTGAATTATTTCAATATAGCTTGAATTGCTTATTATTGTGTTATATGATTTAGTACCCAGAATTAATTAATTGTTCAATATATATTTTAATTTAAACTTTATTTTGGGCATCTACCTTGCTTTAACGCTTTAATATAATCCTAGCTACCCCATCCAATACCTAACATAGTGTTAATCTAACAAGTATGTTCGCCTAACAGAGTTGATCTAACATGTATGTTCGCCTAACATAGAGTTAATCTAACATGTATGTTCGCCTAACATAGATTTAATTATGTACTTCGCCTAACGTAGAGTTGCATAACTTGACCTTATTTAGTAATCTCTAATAACCTTATTATACTTAGATCTTCTGCTGATATAATTATTCTAAAAAGTTTCTTATATTTTTCAGTAAGGTGAAGTAATAAAAAATTATTTATTTTAATATTTTACATAGCTTTGGAAACATGAAATTTAATTTGATAGTAAAGTGATTTCAAAAGCAAATTGTGAGCAAAATCAGTCTCGTGAGGCATTGTCACAGTTAGATGTTTTTCAAGCATCCATTAATCATCAAAATTTTTAAAAAGTATAATTTTCTGAAAATGCTCTTTCAGTTAGCAAAACAAATATAAAACTTGCTCTGAAATAAACGATGAATCAGAATTTAAATCTGCATCTTTCAGAACTGTTATACACATGAGAAACCATCAAAGAAAGTATATTCGAGATCTACAAGAATTGAAACTTTTATGTTTCCCCGAAGCAGAGTGTAAAATCAGAAGAACAAGATCTTACGCAAACCCCTCTAATCTATGTTCAGCAAAAGTCTCGCTTTATAACACAGAATTGGCATATATTATTTTAAAATGGATAGTCTGGACATGACATGTTTTTAAGCTTTGGAACTTGATTTGCGATTCAGATAATTCTGGATATTTAATGTTTGCTTGTACAGGGTTCCCACTCACATCCGTTACACCCCCCTTAACTTCTAAACGGTGACAGCTTAGGCCATAAAGTTGGTGCCTAGGTATAGTAAAAAGATTATGCTCCACTCGATGAGACAACTTACAACGCCATCTATCGATAAATTTTGGAATTATCGGTTCTATCTTGTAAACGGTGAAAGATACGATAAAAAAGTCAATTAGAAAGTTGTAGAGCACTCTCGATTTAGTACGAAAAGATACCTTGCTCACATTAATACTCAAAACAGAATGTAAAAAAAGAACATTTGTTTGATTGTGATTTTCAACACTATGGCGCCTTGGAACGCGATCCAGTCCAGAGTGCAAATGTGTATAGTGGCTAACGGAGAGCATTTTGAGCAATATAAAAAAATGACCAAGAAGACAGGGACGTGTCTCAGTTTCTTTCTTCCACTCTTTATGACATGACAATTTTCGAAATCGTGACCAAACAAATGTTCATTTTGGATAACGGATATAAGTGAGAACCCTATATAAACAAGCTCAAAATTTTTATTAACAAAGTTTAAGGGAATTAACTCAATTTTTATTATAAATATAAGGAATCTTTACTTTTTATAAATCGCGCCTTTTTAGCCAGGATTTGTGAGAAAATGTTTGATTAAATACTTAGAAGGTGTGACCAATAAGTAGAGTGAATCACCCCACAAATCGAAAATGGGAACGCCCCGATTACCATCAAGACCTTCATCGTGTTCAGTAAGATTCAGTTAACAGTAGTGCATGGTTTCGTGTGCCTGTGAGTCTTGATAAATTTATTATCAACTATTGTCTGTGCGGTGGTATTGTAGTGTGTCGTGGAGCAGAGAATAAATTTGAAATTCTTGTACAAATTGGGTAAATCCTCATTTCAAACTGTCAAAGGTGAGTTTTACTGCCAAGTGCTCAAACGACTCTTGGCTCGTAATCGTCGTGTATGGTCACATCCCAAGCAACCAAGCTTTAGGTTTCTCTTGTACGATAATATATGCATGCTGCATATGCCAGTAATTAGTAAAGCATAATGTAGAAGGATAAAAAAATGTATTGTTTAGGAAGTAAATTATTATTACTTAGCTGTCACAATATAAGAAAACTCAAAAACAAGCAGACAAGATTCAAAATAAAAAATGGGAGTTTTGACATCCTACAAGAGAGTCAATATGTGGATTAAAACTTGACAGTTTCAGCTTAAAGTCACTTTCGACATGCAGTTTCTTTATGTACTCGTGTTAAAAAAACTAAAGTTGTGAAAGCACATTCACACAGATAAGTGGTCGTGAACAGTATCAAATGTCTCAGTGCAAGTTTGACAATTGCTGGACACTGTTGCAGAACATTTATCCAGAACGAGACCAATGATATTCTTCTAAAAACGATTTTAAAGCCTGGTCACATGATAGTTCAATTAACGAGTCTTCTTCATTTGATGGAATTTTCGCTTTCTTTATCTCTGACTTTGACTCATGACCTACGCTTCGCGACCCACCAATAAGCTATCCATGGCCCAGAAGTGGGCCGCGGAACATAGGTTGGAAACCGCTCAACTAGAGGAAGGATGTCAAACTCGCGTCCCAAAAAAAAACTCTCCATGGCCCATAAGTAGGCCGTTGACCATAGGTTGAGAACCACTGATCTAGAGGAAGGATGTCAAATTCGCGGCCCATGTTGAATATCTTCGCGGTCCACCAATAAACTATCCATGTCCCATAAGTAGGTCGTGGCCCATAGGTTGGGAACCACTGATCTAGAGGAAAGATGTCAAACTCGCGGTCCACGTTGAATATCTTCGCGGCCCACCAATAAGCTATCCATGGCCCACAAGTGGGCCGCGGCCCATAGGTTGGAAACGACTGATCTAGAGGAAGGATGTCAAATTCGCGGCCCACCAATAAGCTATCCATGTCGCACTAACCTATTACATCGACGCATCATTTCCCCACGAATAGCTGTGAATATTTTAGAAACCGATAATAAGATAATAGAGATCCAATGCTGTTTAGATTTGTAGGCAACATTCTGTGAAGTTAGAGCGTCTGAATTTTAGAAATATTTCCCTGTCTGTTCTGAAAGACTCGCAAATTGTCATATGAAATTATTTCCATGTTTGGAAGTATTTATCTGTCCCAGTAATTATTTTCACTTATCACAAAAAATAAGTCTCCTATCAGATCCAGAATTACTGACATTCACCGTTGATCAATTTAAAAACTAATCTGTGACAGGCTGACCCTCGGGTCGGCCTGTCCACAGATTAGTTTTTAATCTTCTAATTAGTTTTTAATCTGTCCACAAATTAGTTTTTTCTCTGTTACCAACTTTCCCACGGGAAAGTTGGAAACATTAACTTTACAATCGTCCTTGTTCTTTTTCCTACTGTATTTTAGAAATAAACCTATGTTTATATTAAAATCTGAAGATTCTTTCTTCTTTTTTCTGCTGCCCACATAAGCTTAGACCTGATTTATTTGGCACGTGATAACATTTAAGTCTTTCACCTCTTATCTAGGAAATACTTGTGCGAACGCCCTACACCAGTTCGACGGAGAAAGAGTGGAGCGATTCAAAGGAACAAGTGTGGGCCGTATAGGTGGAGAAATTTCTATTCCATGTTGATAAGGGCTTTGTTCAAATTTTTATGTTGTGATCACATTCACTCAGTGTAGACAGCACGACAGAGCGTAGACAGTACGACAGAGCGTAGACAGCACGATAGAGCGTATAGAGCACGATAGAGCGTATAGAGCACGATA